>DWNK01000963.1:0-10198 GCA_018250315.1 Hyalothyrus neleus pemphigargyra | reverse complement strand
CCCTAAATTTAGAAACTACACCTTGACTTGGCGTCTTTCAAAATTGTGACTTACTAATAATATCCGGACCGAAACTATGAAGTAAACATAAATGGGACGAAAAGCTTTAAGAAAAAGTAGATGGACGTTCATCTTGGTGGGTACACTACCGGGCCCAAATTCGTTTGCAGCTTGTAGAACATAAAAAATATAATAAGTAATACAATGTAATCACCATATTTTTAAGTCAACAATCAATTATCGGTGACTTAAAAATGTGGTGAGAACATTAGCAATGAGTTATTGCTGATTAAATTGACTGATTGAGTGATAGAAGGACTAGTATCTTCAAGAAACGAGCTTCAGTTGAAAGTAATGGGTTAAATATAATTATATCTTCCAAATTGGCAAGCTAAAGCTATTTAAAAAAGTTATAAGTCGAAAATTCATCGAGTTAGTCGACGAAATGAGATTCGGAAGCGCAGTGGAGTGAGCATCAACACTTATTAAAAGAGGATTAACTCGTTTAAAGTACGATTGAACTTCCGCCGCGACTCCACAACCGAGTGGCAACCGCGCAGAAACTTTGTGACATCTAGCTTGAGCTTACATTTATTGGATATTTTAGTCCATTTAATTCATTTCTACTTGGATTTGTTTGTGATCTAAAGTACCGTGCAGGGTTCTGTAGAAAAGTGGCAAAAAATCTTTATCATATCATATCCGTTTGTCATATCCGTTCGTATCATATCGGTTTGTCCACATGTAACGGCTATTGAAAGTACATGGATTAAGAAGGAAAGGACATTAAGAAGGAAAATGACTTCTGTGGAACGATAATAAAATTTCCATTAAACAAAAACAAAAAAAATATATATGAAATAGCACAAAAAATAAGTGTGACAGTCCATAGGTTCATGTAGGTAACTGAAGATTGAAAATAAATCTTTATGTCGAGGTATTTTAACTCTTAATACAACCTTATAAATTCTAAAACTGAAATTGCGTGCTCTACTTGTTATCCTTGATTCTTGGTATCTCAGTTAGTTTATTTGTCTATGAAAAAAAATTATGCTTTTCATAGTTAATATCGCATCAATAGCTCTGAATTTAATTCTTACGTAATTTATGTGAGACGACTACACAACTTTGATTAAACGTCATAAACTGGAAAATCAAATAAACTAAAATAATTGTTTTAATCAGTTTTCTGGTTATAGCAATCAGCACCTAACTTGTTCCTTACTTAAGATTATTTCATCCACTTATCTCTAGTTACAAATGATAAAATAAAGTAAATATAATTCATTCTTTGAATAAGCACAACTCGTTTTAAATCATGATAGTGATTCAGATTTTCAACACAAAGTAATGCTTTCTACATTTCCTGTACTATATATTAGTTTTCTTTCTACAACTTTTTACGCTAGCAATTATTCTTGTACATACGTAGTTCCGTTAAGGAACACTATATTTCTTTGGTCCAAACAAATAGCGGTCGGGCGTTAGTTTGATTGGGGGTTGTTTGTTGCTTTTACAATGAACATTAGTGCCCATCCCACCATCAACGCTCAGCGCTTAAGTAGGACTGAGTGTGAGTCCAGTGTTGCCAACTCTATCAACTTTTCGGTAAATTTACCAACTTTAAGTATATAGCACAAATGTTCCACTTGACATAAATTTCGACTACTTACTGTCAAGTTTATTTTTTTAAATTTGATTTAAAAACGATAACAATATCTTTTTCATTAATCTAAGAGAGATCTTTTTCTCTTTCCCTTTCAATTTTATGGTCTCATTGAAAATGAGAATAGAGGAAAAGTGCTCATTGTAAGCTAACAAACTGACATTTTATTTAAAAACAGTGCTAATTAAGGAATGCTTATGAACTATGAACTATAATTAAGGAACGGTAAAGAATGATGAACATTAATCTATGACTGGCTTCATAGGTTACATATACATATAGGTTCATTGGTTTCCTTATACATATACCTAGAATCATATGCGGTCATATTATTAATACAGAACTCGCATATTCAACAACAGTTGGCAATTGGGTGTTCTTGTGATAAAACTTTACAAAAAAAAGGTGGTAAATCTACCTTTTGAAACGATATCTACCCCCTAGACAAAATACAGGTTGGCAACACTGAATCCGCGAACGCTAAGATATCTCCGTCCAGAGATACTCCGGAGATATACAGCTTGCGTTTAACGAATACAGTGATGAATGTGTGGTTTCTCTTAACGTTACGAAAAATAATGGCTGTTAAAAGGTGCGTCATAAATATTGCGAAAGCCTGTTATAAGTGTTCACGAACATATGTAGAGACAGCGTTAATAGCGTGGGAATGCAGTTTATAGACGCGTGATTTCTTTACAAACATATTTTGAATATTAAACAGTTTTTTTCCACGATTTGCTGTCTGTCCGTCTGTCTGAATATTACGGCTGCTTTTCTCAATGTCTACACTACTAGATATAGTATTATCTTTATTTAAGTACATAGTTAGCGACCTTCGCCTCTAAAGTCGTTAAAAGTATGTTCTATTCATCCCAAAATTTAACGGTATGTAGAAAAATCTAAAACATGTTAAAGTAGGTACATAATCTGTCAAATTATTTTGAAGACATGTTATTGAAATAGGTATTGGACATTACCGGTTACACGCTCTTTTTATTATTTTAGCGGCAGGAGAAACAACATTTGTTTGCATATGTTCTACGAAATACTATTTTTTTTTGATAAAATTTCTTGAACGTTCATTTTTAATACGAAACCAGATTGTGCCTTGTCCGATACGCGATTATTTATAAATCACATTTTTGTTACAATTAACACCCTTTTCAATAATCAAATCTTATTTGAGTAAACAATTAGTTTGTCAGTTGAAAACTATTGTCGAGGCGCTTGTAAAATCAGTTTACATTATATAACCAGGGTACGAGAATCCCACTAATTGCCCGTTGTTTTGTCAAACAAACAGCAAAACGGAATGTTTTTATGAGAATAGTTTCATTCGCCCTTTGTATCGTTTTGACGAGGGTACGCAATTTATTGTCATTTCTTAGCATTAATGAGTATACATAGTAATATAATTAGTGATAGCCTAGGGGTTGGAAATTGTGGTCTCGCTCCAGTGGGTCCAGGTTCAAATCCCAAAAAAGTTTTCAAAAGGTATGTGAGGTCTACCAATACGCACTTGGCCAACGCAGTAGACTAATCCTTCTCATTCCAGAAGGAGACCCGAGCCCAACAGTGGGCTTATGATGGGTTGATGGCAAAAATAAATACTTAGATTCAAAATCGCGTCTTCCATAAAATTGTTTTGTTGTTTTTAACAAACTTCAAAAAAGGAAGAGGTACTCAATAGGCTGATACTATTCGATGATTCGCAGACAATGTATATTAATATCATCGTAGGCCCTTACATTTCTATTTAGCACTTAATTGCACAAAACTAACTATAATTACTCATGTTCCTTATTAACTTTGAACGTTTAAAATTATTTCATACAAGCAACAATTGATGGCTTCGTTGGAGCTATTGAGACATAGCGATCGGATTCCCCTCGACCCTTACGCCGCCATCAAGCGGCATAACCCATTTAGGGGAATCAAATGTGTTTATAGACCAACGACCTTTTCCCTATCACACCCGTATTTATTTTATGGGCCATTTTAGAAGCAGGCGGGCCACCCGTTGTTAAGTGGCCACCGCCGCCTATGGACATTTGCAACGTCACAAATGCTACGTCGGCTTTGAAGGAGAGTTTTCTTCGCGCCTTTTGAAGGCCTCCATATTATAGCGCACGGGGAATACCTCGGAAGACAACTCGTTTCACATCTTGCATATACGAGGTAAGAAGCAGGTCATACGTAGACGCCGTTTTAAAATCTTATAGTCTCAGAATTAAAAACAAGCGGTTGAGTGTGAGGTGGTCCCGCACACGAAGATACCCGTAGTACCTAACAGAATTATGCAATAATTAAATAGTACTTATGCACTAAACTCGGAAATATAGAAAAAAAATTTTTCGATGTTTGAGCCAAACGAAAAGGCAGGCGAGTAAGTAGTCACAGCTACCTATGAATATTTGCAACACTAAAGGAGTTGCCAATGCTACGCCGGCTTTGAAGGGAAAGGGATGAGATGGGATTGGATGGAAAGGATGGGAAAAGGGACTCTAGCTCTCACGCTATTGATGGTAGACTAGAATAATTGGTTACATTAGCTTATTTTATTTTTTATTATAACTATCTTTTATTTTTATTATTTTTTGTTATAGCGGTCATAATAACAAACACTGTTAATTTATGTGTCATATAGATAGACACGAGATTCAGTTAATAGAGTTCCGTTGGCACCCTTTGGGTACAGAGTAAGTAACAACTCGCAAGTCTTCAATAGGTGCATTCATTACGTTGTTACAGTTAATTAATTCCCAGTAAATCTCTCATGTTAAGCCTTCACCGGCTTACAACCCCTGCCATGATAACTGGGATTAATGCCATGTCATGATTTCTCAACTAAGTATATTGTGTGACTTACATATTCACAGTGTAAGTATAAATCCATACGTGAAACGAAAACTGCACTTATTTTTAATAATACCTATTGTGTTTATATTTCCAGGATTCCTTCCTGGAGTTATTACCCACAGTTACTGTTAATGTTTATGTGGAGAAAGAATTAATTTTGTGTGAATATTAAAATATAATATATACTTTAAGAAATGTAAATATTATTAGTGTAGACATAAAATGTATAATAAAAGCATCTTAAAAAAACAGAATTTTTTTTAGAAATAAGAATCGGAACTATCTACAACACCGCAGTTTCAGCTCCATTCCTTAAAGACCGTATTTACTAAAATTCAATTGGCGACAATATAGTAGGTATACATATTTAATGAGATGAAATTTGTAGACAAGTACGGTAGGTACTTGTACACTGGGTCTCGATTCCCCTAAAAAACCAACTACAAATTCAACCCAGTCAGATATCGCGACTACAAAATAATAAGTACTTGAAAGGACTCAACAATACGTGAACTTCGCTTGATTTCGTGTCTCCAAGAAAAATGATTTGTCTGGGTTTTTCTGTAATAGCAATATGCTTCATCTTGCATCTTCCTACACTTCTTCCATTCTCATATTCTTTACCATTTCCATCGCATGTTTTGTGTGAGTGTAAAACCTACACGAAACATG
This sequence comes from Hyalothyrus neleus pemphigargyra, assembly GCA_018250315.1. NCBI lineage: Eukaryota > Metazoa > Arthropoda > Insecta > Lepidoptera > Hesperiidae > Hyalothyrus > Hyalothyrus neleus. The sequence continues at coordinate 5,001 of DWNK01000963.1, read as the reverse complement.
CGATGGAACCACAACCTAGCTCCATCCATTTGCCATTTAATTACTTCTCCATTTGTCATTTAAAACTCACTATACATTTTTACTCCTTGCAACATCATGTTAATAAGTTCCATAGATGTGTATCCCAATGAAATCATTCATAAGTAAATCTTACAAAGCAGCTAAAATACCATTCATTGTTTGCTAAAAAACGGAAAGAAGAAATTAAAACACCGGGTTATTGCGTCAGTGAACGAATGGATATTGTATAAATTCTTAGTGAATAAACTTGTAGGGAGTGAGATGAGCACGCCTCTTTTATCCGCGTGATTATACGAAGGCACGTAGTCGGGATTTTGTTCTGTAGATATGAAACACCACCTGCAATAGAGATTTCTAAAAAGTATAGATTTGTCTTTAAAATTATTATCTTCCGCCTTAAAGATCGGTAACTTTCTCATCAAAATCGATACCTGTTGTATTTACAGTTTAAAAGCTTCTTAACGACCAGAAAATAAAAATAAAAGATTAACGTATCAAGGCATTTAAATTAAGTTAAATAATCTGCGATATACATTATGTTGCCCACCTGCATCCTTTGAGCAGGTAAATGAGACCACGATCACTACCCGAATCAATTAAAAAAATCCTTAAATTTTATCAAAATATCCCTCTAATTTTTAATAAAAACACATATAGCGCTTTAAACTTAGATGTAGTAGCAGCAGCATTTAATAATTTGCTTTTTGATTAGTTGTAAGTTTCACAAATAAATCTATAACTGCTCGACTTAGTCTCATTTGTTTGCAGGTTCGCTTCTCGATTTTAGGAAGACATATGTTCTATCACAAATGTCAATATATATGCAGTCTGTGCAGTATTTATTAGGTACATGAACCGCTTATACTGCATGCTTGTTTGATACAAAAAAAACCCAGGAAAGCTATTTTGAAACTCTGAGGACGAATATTTTTCTATACATACATATAATATATAAGTAGGTACAATAAGATCGCCGCCTTTTTTTCTTTATTTCAATTCCATCCCGATTCCAGTTAAATTTCGCGAAACTCGCTTTATTCCCAAGATACAAAGCAACCGCTATAAATTTCAAGTTTCCAGGTCCACTGAACGGAAAGATGCGGCAGTAAATGAATAAGTCGCTTACGGCTTTAATATTTAAGGAAGTCGCCTATGTGTAAATTTTTGTATTGTCCTTATACCCTACTTTCTCCTTTTATCGTTATTCTCAAATATTTTTAAGATCGGGTTATAACAATTCTACAAGTTGCCAAGATCTGATCATCATGTTACAACGTTAGCTTGACCGTCTGTAGCGTTTACGGAAATTAGCATGAGTGTATTTTCAGACCTGTGGGCCTAGACAAAAGACATTTCCGCAGGTGAAAACGCCAAATTTGTATCCATAATACCGAGTCTGCCAGATGTAATGGTAGCTAATTTCGACAAACTCGATCATATGTATTTTACGATTATCATGTTTTAACGATAACCAGACATCCGTAGCGGTTGCGAAAATTACCGTGAATGTATTTTGTCTAAGCCCGCCCAGCCAACCCAGTTCGGGTTAATCAAAATAAGATTTTAGACAAAAAAGAATTGTCGACGTATAATTTTAATTTAAGTATATTCATAAATGAGAACGCGCATTCGTTTGTTTGTATACTTATACAATACGTGCGGACCGAATGCGCAATGTAAAATGTCGACGGAAAAAGCTTTTACGGCCGGTTATTTCTACTGGGAACTGTAAGCGGTATATTTTACTCCACGAGACAACATATTGCAATATAGAAATGTAAAATGTGAAAGAAATATAAATATTTTGCTTGTATCAAGCAATTGCTTTAATAAGGTCTAATCTATACTTGAACACTGTGATAGTGAATATTCAATATCATCAAAACAATTTAAAATTGAACGTCATACAATTTAAAAGTTGTTAGGTTGTTAGACCTAGTTGTATATTTTTAATACGACGTAGTACATATGAAAGCTCGTGTAAGTTGTAGTAAAATAAATACCTACGCTTTTTTACCATCACAGCGTACTTCATTATAACTATAGTGTGTCTACTAGCAAAGGAGTTTCATTTAATTACATTCGGTTCATTAGATTCGCTAAAACTAAATGTTTCAATTACGTCAATTGCGTTGTTCATTAAAGTGTCAATATTATTAAAACCAGTCCAAACAATCGAGTTATAATGTGAATAATGGCGATATTAAAAATATATGCGGTGTCCAATAATTTCAACGCAAAGGCGGACTGAATATCGGATAACGTATCGTGTGGGATTCCCGTTGTCAGGCAACTTTTATGTAATTGGCTGCGCGTCGGGATCCGAGGTAATCCCGCTCGCATTCATTAGTGCCACAATAACTGCAACTTATAAGCCCCTTGTCGACGAACACGTCGGAATAGCTGCAGAAACACGATCGTTCAATAATCTCGAAGTGACTTACAAATTACGAATCAAATACTTTAATTGAGGACCGTAATAACCAATAAGGAACCAGGCATTTTTGACTCAAGGGTATGGCTACTGGTGACCAAATACAGGCACATATAAAGCATATCGAGCGTAGCGAGGTGACAGTAATAGGATGATTTTGTCCACAAACTCTACTTTAATTAAACTAAGTTAGGTACGTAATTATTATCCAGGTAATAAAAAATGCCATCAACATCAGACTAGAAATGAGCTAGCTATTTTTGCATCCTGATACAAAATTAATCTTGAGTCTTTAAAGAGAAGGGTTTGTTTTTCTTAACGAAGCGTCTCACAGCGCTGCTTTATAATACACTTATGATTTATTACATCAGATGCTTGCTACGGCAGCGATTTTTAATGTGTTTTTACCTGGTAATGAAGCTTTGTCTCCTGTTATAACTAAAAAGGAAAATCGAGAAAACCAATCTATTATTTCAACCAAAAAGAAATCTAGTATCTAAGTATTCGTATAAAATGTACAGCAAAATTAAATATGTTTTGGATGTTCTTGTTCGCGTGGAAAAATAAGCTGTCTCTCCCGTATAAACTCAGAAGCACAAATATCTCGAAAGTGACGCTTCTTATGAATCTGACACTCCAAATTCTGAGATTAAATTCATGCCCGGAGGTACAATTCGTAGAATAGCGTCGCATCGTCCACACTGGTACGGAGAATGAAAAATGGGAGTATTATCCCGATTTTACTTGTCAAGTTGAACACAAGGATAGTTTTTGTTGGAGATCTTTGAATTGTTCACAGTATTTGAGTAATGCTTTCGACAGACAGAGTAAAAACGCAGTTTTTATGGGCTTTGTTAGAGGGTTTTATCTCTTATTCAATCCGTTGAAAGCGGTTTGTATTTGTGCACAATTACTTGTATATATATTGCAAAGAGTTTTCCTCGCCATGTACCAAATTATCATAATGCCTCCGTATTCCTGATGATCTAAGGTCTAAGATGCGTCCAAACCATTTTAGTTTTGTCTCTACAAGCTAATGAATCAAAATTACTCTTTAAGTTTTAGATAGACACTAATTGACTTCATATATCATATAGTTTCCAACTCCTCACTTCCGCGATGATGATTTACTAACCACTGCCAAACATAAACTAATCCACATATTCGTAGTTTCTTTCCCTTGAATCGGCTAAAAGTCCTTGTTAATAATTTATTGTTTGAAATTAATCTTTGTGATTTCAGCAGAGACCTATTAACTGTAATTGCCTACGTTGTTGTTAATAACTCCTCAGTTCTGAGGATGTCCGACCTGTCCGTCAAAAAGTATAGTGTTTAAGGTGTGAAACCAACCAAAAGCCAAGACCAATCAACTCAATATCCAGAATATTGGTCCATTGATCTCCCTATTAACAACCAAGAGTGGTTATCATCGCCCCATTATGGTCCCACTGGCGTCTTGGTCTATTTCAAAATAAGAATGATTAGGCCATAATCCTGTTAAGGTGAAGGGAAACATCGTGAGGAAACATACGTACCTGCGAGTTCCACAAAAGCTTCTCCAAGATACGTATTATGTGAAGTCTACCAATTGGCCTAATCCTTCTCACTCTGAGAGGAGACCCGAGCCCAGCAGTGGGTCACTAATGTGTTGGTGATGAGGCCATAATCTACAATAATGACTTAATGACCATGCATGAAAAAAAAATTCTCGCTAAAAAGATACTGAGGGTATGTATCTTTTTAGCGATGCCAATGTTATGACTTTAGCTTACCTTTTATTATGATAAACAACCTATTTCTATACGAGTGCGACAGAATTAAATATTCATAAACAAAGATATTCTGATAGTCGTTCGCCTCAGCAATTACGCGGTGATATTAAAACTTAATTAAAATTTGTTTATCACGGCTCAAAAGCGATTAAAACTTTAAACGAAGCTGCGCCGATGTGGATCGCCTTAACGAAACGAGTTTATGTACGTAAATAGTGTTTAGCAGTTGCTGCGGAACGTATTTACAGCTTAGCGTATCAAATGTTACAGTTTTCAGTTTATATAATGTAGGGAGTACGTAACGAGTACCTAAGATTGACGTATCGTATTGATAATACAGTAAAAAAGAGTTACAAAATATCATCCACACTAATATTATAAATGTGAAAGTAAGTCCGTCTGTCTGTCTGATACGCTTTCACGACCAAACACCTGGACCGTATGTAATTTAATATGATCTCCATATTAAATGACATTAAATTTATTTAATTAGTTTGAAGTATTACGATGAACAAAGGCTACTTTTATTTCAGAAATAGATTTTTTCAGACGAAGCCCTACTATGGATTGAAATGGGGATTATATTATATTATATGAAGTTACAATTTTACGTTAGAACGGGAAAAACAGCCAAAATCTTGTATTTCACGCAACTGAAGCCGCGGGTGGAAATGTAGTCTTCAATAGTAAATTTATATTCCGTACCACCGAACAATACAAAAATAAGAACTATACCTATATTGTATGCTCACACTACATCCATTTCTTGTAACA
>DWNK01000962.1:0-10198 GCA_018250315.1 Hyalothyrus neleus pemphigargyra | reverse complement strand
ATTAGTAAGTAGTTGATACTGTTACTCATGCATTATCCATTAGTGCCAATGTTATTTATAATGACAAGCGACAGTGTATATTGTAACTGCAATGATTTATATGCCGTGTATAAGAAGGACCTTAATATGACGCTGGCACAAAGTACATTTTTCAATGATTAAAATGATGTGTGACTGGCCTTTGCCATTCTTTTTGTGAACTGTATAAAAACTCACTTGCAAATATTCATTTTCTCGCATGAATCCTTTAAGTGGATATCCCCAGCCTTCGGACAGAACCTGAAATAAAATGAAGAAAAAAATATAAATATGAAAAAGGAAAAATTTGGAAATAACGACCGACTATTATTTAATATTCTTTTAAAGTTATATAAGCATAAAATAATCGTACAGTCTATCTAATAAAAACTGGCTGACCATGGCTGTAATAATTATAAAATAATTGTTCAAAATAATAATTTGATTACGATAAAGAAACCATTTAAAAAATGTCATCATTTCGAATAAAAATGAATACTTAAGCTTAAAAGACTTAAACTTAATACTTATACTTAGTTTAAATTAAGCCATGATGTCATTTGATATTAAACCATTTAAATGGGAAATCAATTCAAGCTAATCCCCTGAACATGATAAATAAGAACATGACAATATAAATAATTTTAAATATGATGTTATTTAAAACGGAACCTTTCAAAATACGATGTCATTTTAAATGATATCATTTTTGATAATGTTGACTATCAACAACTTCAAACATTCATTAGTCAACTGCTATCGTATTGTGAGGGGATATTTCTAAAGAATTTGAAATCGAGCTTTGAAAAAGAGCTCCAGACACTTCAATCTGAAATTGTTTGTGTCTTAGTTTTCAAGGGTATTACCTGAACCCATTGTAAATCCAGGTTAGTGAGTTGAATCTTCGGTAACCTGGCCGCCTCTTCAATAGCACTGGTTAATCTGTTGCCGTCTATGAACAACTCTTCCACTGTCGTGTTGTAAGATTCGAAACGAGGGATTATCCCCTGAAAAATAAAATTAGTAATGACAAATCATACATAAAATTACAATACATATTATTATTATAAAAATCTGGCTCGAAGGACCATATCTTTTTGCACACGGCTTAATAAGTGAAAGTTTTTATGCACCTCATAAGCTTTTTGGTATAATAAAGTACCTTGTGCCAAAAGGCTTATTAGTAAAAATTTTAATATAATATATAAATAGATGCATATAGAAATAGACTATTTGTTTTAATAATTTTACAAATGCTTACTTAACAGGATACCTTCGGACTTAGGGTAATAATTTGTAACTAATTCCTCGTAACTCCACAATTGTTTATCCATACTAATAATACAAATACGAAAGTAACTTTGTCTGTTACGCTTTCATAGGGAAACTACTGGATAGAATGTAATGAAAATTAACATGGTGAAAGTTTCAAGTATCGGGATGAACATAGGCCACTTTTTTCACCCCCATAGGTGTTCCAAAATCAATCCCTATGCGGTGAAGTGAGGGTGGACGAAGCCACGTGCGGTAACTACTTTTGTATATAGATGCATATAATGTACCTGTGACTCAAGGAGACGAACAACTTCCATGGTAGACTCCTCGACAGTGCGTCCCACGGTCTGTATGACCAGCTCGGGTGCATCTGGGCGTTCATATTCTTGTGTAATACCTGTGAATCCCTGTAACAAAAAAATACACATGATACTTGAATTTCGGTGAAATGCAAGTCTAAATGACAAGTTTACGTGATATTTAAGAGTGTTTATGACCATGTCTACGTGTGTCCGTGGCATTTCTACCAAATCCATTACGACAGGAATGCAATTGTGATAGATCTGGTAGCCCCAAATGCCCACTTAGTAATCACTTAGCACCAAATCAAAAATGGTATTCCACCATTTATGCCATTATTTTAGTAGTAGCTAGCAGCCTCTTTAAAATGTTATCTATTTAATACTATTTTTAAATCTACTGATAATATTTATACCCGATTTCAGATTTTTTTCCAAAATTTAATGAATTGACATTCACATTTGGAGATGAAAATTTAAAACTATAAAAACAACATTTGGCTTCATTGTAACTATTCGATCTAACTGACCTTTATCTGTCCCTCCCTGGCTTTCTTGTAGAGGCCCTTAGTGTCCCTCTGCTCGCACACCTCCAAGGGTGTATCAATGAACACTTCGAAGAATGGCAGCTCAGAATCTGTGTGGATTCGACGGGCGACTTCTCTGTCCTGAAAAAGATAATACAGGGCCGTTACTAAAGGTTCACAAGAAGTAGAATGCTGGAAAGGCCTATTAGTGAAAATGAACGCTCTAAAAAGCATGCGTGTATCAATTCCTGTCATAAATGGGCAATCGTAGTTTCTATACGTGAGGTTGTAGCCTAAACCTTCACATTGCAGTAATGGATCGATGATGAACATTAGTACATAAGCAAAACGTCCGCAAATAGTACAGTTTTTGTAACACCCTTATGTATGTAGTGTACGCACGTACGGATGCACGCACGCATGTACACGCGCACGCACGCACACTCTATTTTAATACAAGTAACTAAGTTAGCTAAGAATACCTTTTGACCTTATCAGCGCTCCTGGTGATATAACTTTACAAGGTAATAGAATAATCTGTGGAATCAAATGTAAAACTACCATGCCAATTACGAGCCATATACATTAGTAAGTGGCCGTTCAACGTAATTCCTATCATATTAGACGGTATTAAAGTTGAATTTCGAACAAACGAAAACGTATGTTCTTCACTTTCTATTTCTGTCTCATATCATAACAAACGTAAACTATACCTCATTAAATAATGAGTTCACGAAAGCAGCTCAACGATGCGTGGGAATTAAAAATAATACCAAATTAACAGCCTGTTTTCATTTCATACAGCATTAATTACAGTACATAAAAAATATTTACGTATCCGAAAGCAATAGTCCGGATTAGAACTGGGCCCTTATTCGCTTTGACAAAATATATACTTAACGCAGCTGCGTTAAGTTTTTGTCATGGAATGGTATGCTATATGCCTTTGAACATTTGTAACACCAGAGGAGTCGGCAATGCTCGCCGACTTTGAAGTGAAAAGGGACGGGACGGAAAGGGTGGGTAGACGAAATCTGGCTCTCAGGCGCACTACCGGACCACGACAAGGCGCTATTGATGGTAGATTTCAGCCTGAGGGTGGTCGCTAACCAGTCAGGTCCCACGACGGGACCTTGCCACCAGCAAACATACGACGTGAACTTCCATTTAACATACACGCATACACTTAACATGCGAAATAAATTTATAATCAAAAAATACCTACAGTTCAATTCCCAAAGAAACTTTCGTTGTGCAATATCGAATTTAACAATTTATTATATTATAATTGTAGCAACGAAATGAATTTGAAATACGGTTACAAAATAAAGACTGCGTATTGAACAGAGCTTTCGGCCGGTCTCCTGAATATTTGATATTCAAACATAATGAGGGCGGCTAATTTGAGAACGCGCAAATTGAAGATAGATACAAGAATAGAATTTTATTTTTCATTATTCGAAATAAATAAATTTCGTTCTCTGTTACATTGAGGTCAAATGCTTATGATATTAACTGTTAAGTATTACATAAAAATAGATAATCATGAAGTCGGTGCCAATGACTCATTTTACACTGCATGAGACACGAACGTCCAGAAAGTGGGGAAGGAACGTTTGAGTTATTAAACTGTTTTTATTTAACTAATTAAACAATAAAAACTGTATGTATAAATTATGACTGAGTATAGTTTCAAACTTGAACATTAATTCCAACCAAACTTTTCAACGACCACTGAAGCTAGTTTCTGATATAAATTTGCTTCGCGAAGTCTTCGGGTATTAAGTAATAAAACTTAGGCAATTCGGAGCGCCGTAACCGCGCGATCGTGCGCACAATATATTGTCGTTAATTACGGGAGGATACTTCGCTCCTTTGTAGCCTGCTATGTCGAGTTTATTGAGATTAAGTGCACAATAATGAAAATTATCGACTTATTTTATTGTTAACTAGAACGGTTTTGACCAATTACCACACATTAATATCACGAGATAATTATAGAATTTTTAACTAAATTTGAAGGAGTTTGTTGTTTCAACATTTTAATCAGTATGAGATTTGAAGCAGGTAGGTGTAGGGGGCAAGATGGAATACTTCAATCGACAATATGATTTTTAGGGTACCCGTACCCAAAGGGTGGCAATGGAACCCTACTACTGAAGCTCTGCTGTCTATCCGTTCGTCCGTCTGTCTCTATCTTACGAACTATAATAGGTAGACACTTGAAATTTTCACAGAGTATGTATAACTGTGGCCGATATAACAACTAATAAGAAATATGTGACTCTAGATATTTTAAAAATAATATTTAGTAAAAAAATATTTTTGGTTGTACCCTTCATATACGATTTACGACTACGACACGTGCATGCCGGTTTTTTATTAATTTATCGCTATTTCTATTTTAATAGATATTCGATACTTACTGCTCCCTTTTATTATGTTGTTTGATGTACCTACGCAGAGTCTGCAATCACAGATCAATATAGGATTCATGGTCTTTTACTACAAGCTTGTAGATATACGTTTTTATTCGGTGATGGCGGATGTAGTCTTCCTGATCTAGTAAATAATATCTATCCGACAAAATATGTAGCATTCCGTTTTTATCATATACATTTATAGTCCTGTAACCGTAGTGTAAACATTATATCCAGTAGCGACGGCTCCGTTAAAGCGATCCTGTATATTTCGTCACACCTTCTGTGTGAACACTAGGAGTGAATTATGATGAAACGCGTGGCGGATAAAAATATTTTTACTACCGTTTTACATAATACAGCAATTATTGTGATGCATAAACCCATGATCAACCTAATGATGGACAGATAATGATCAAAATGAAAGAGTTAGACCATATTCCACCGCGCTGGCCAAATGCTGATTTGTAGATTTCACACATCTTTGAGAATATTTACACAGGTATCTTTATGTTTCCTCAGGACGTTTTCCTTAACCCATAAAGGAAGTCTTAATTAATTTATATTGCGCACATGATATGAGAAAAATATTAGAAATTAATAATCAGAATATTAGAAAAATCAGAGGTTGAGGGTTTGACTTGACTTCCCTGAGTGATACTACAATTCTCATCCATTGGACTATAACATCTTTTATGTTAAGTAGAGTGTATCAATCTCGATAAAGGATATTGAAAACTGCATCCGTTACCGGGAACTGAAATCCTCTTGAAGTCGACTATTGTAAGACCACTCGTTATTTATCGAGCGATCCTCGCTAATGACCCATCTGTTTCTGTGCCTCCGTTATTTCTGAAGATGACGGAAGCGCAACTTCAAAGTATTCTAGGAGCGCTCGTTATTTCTCGGGTGATCCTCCGTAATGACATGAAGAAGATACTTTGTCGGAATATCTATTTCCTAACAGGCCCGTTTATTTCTAAAGAGTTATCATGAGACATGTTATTGAACAATTTTAGGGCTACGAGTGAACGGATCTAAATTTGCGCCTGAGAACCAGAGTCTCTGTTTTCACCCGTCCCATCTTTGTACCTTACCACGTCCCTTTTCCCTTCAAAGCCGACGAGCATTGGCGACTCTTATGGTCATGGTGATTACTTGCCATTAAGTATCTCGCGTGCCTCTTCGTTTGGCTATTAAATAAAAAAATTTAAATGCATTAGTTCTTAGAGGAACCAATTTGTTCCTCTACACAAGCCACACATTTTGCTATGGTGTAAATAAACACGAGCTTCATTTACGACCTACATAGCAGAACAATGTATTTATTAATTTATTATGTTCACCAGGTTCGATTTTGGGCCAGATGGATGATTAAATATTGAATTTAAATGTATTTTTTAGGAGTAGATATTCGTATAAGTACCTGTTATTCCATCCATAGCAATCAAGACCGGCAGCATTAACCGGTGATGCTGTAATGCTATAAAACATTGTGTTAATTATTATTTTATTCGTCACAAATGTTTTATTGCTAACCAAATAACAAATTTATAGCACCGGTCTCAAAGTTAAGCAAAAGTTTAATTGCATTAAAGCGGGAAAATTGAACAAAATAAAGTTTTTCAAAATTTTTCGTAAAAATTGTTTGCTTCGAAACACTATATTGATATTCAAACGCGTTCAAAAGTCTTGTTAACACGTTTTCCTTCACCTCGTTAACTTAACGACCGCTCGTCGCGACGTAACACACTCTTATCGACTTTCCAGGATTTTTTAACGTTATGTGACACAAACACCTAACATCAAGTATATCCCCAAACCCTATGATGCTCTTTATAAAAGTCAAGAAGAGAGTTCTCCTACAAAGTGGGTGGCGTAGCTCTTAGAGAGCTGCAAATATCCGGTGACAACTTACCATCAGGTAGACCGTCTACTTTTTTTTATACATAAAAATTAGGAATCTTTGCGCTCGTTTGAAATTATTCATATTTTCCATATTGCATGCTACTATAACATACTATATAACAAACAGACGACAAATTACAAATTAAAGGTTTCTATTTCTAACATATTTTATCTACGGAACAATAAAGCGAAAGAATATAGAAAAAAAGGATTCCGTAAAGTATTTTCCTGACAGAATTGTGTTTACTGCGAGAAATAAACTGAGTGTGGTGTGCTATGTAGTTTCTTGGTATTGCAAGGTTGACTAGGTCACAAATTATTTTATAAATTGTGAAAATTATGCAATAAATCATTCGTTTATTGCAACTGAAAGTTAGCATATTCAAGCACGTTTTCGTACACCTCGTTACTTAAAGAACGTTCGTCGCGACGTAACATACGAGTACTCATATCGACTTTTCAGGATATTGGTTAACGTTATGTGAATTTCCAGTTATTTAACCGGGAATTTCGTAAGTTCCTTTCAAACTACGTATTATATTTTTAAAATTTTATCTATATAGTACTAAGTCTCTAAGGGAAATGCTGACACACGGATATATTGATATGTAAACTTTGAGTATTGTACTTTTCTTTTCTATTGTTTTAAAAAATTGCATTCCTCATGAAGGTAAGTAACTAAATATGGTGAACTAGTTATAATTATAATGCAAATTAAAATGAAATTTGTGCAAATAAATGATTTATATCTATTTTTGAGAGAATTCTAATCAAAAAATCAATAAAAGTTGACTTCAATGGACTTACAATCTGCGAACGATTTGTTATTACTAAATATTATATGTTATGGAGTTTCTTTCCAATTTTATTGTTTTTTAAGAGATTGTCGGTTTGATTAGCTATTCAATGCCTAAAAAACTTTTGCTAACGCCGTTACGTTCCTATTTCCTATTAAAGCCTTGTTAACGTAACGAGCGTTGGAGCGACGTAACATACTCGTGAAGACTTTCCAGGATTTTGGTTATATAAATTTACACTCACTTGAACTGAAAATTTCGAGCGCCCCTTTCAAGCTACAGCGTAAACATTTTAAAATTTTAAAATGTTAACACTAAAATTTTAAAATGTTTACGCTGTACAGAAGAAACCTGTATTCCAAATTAAATGTATAAAATGGTTATAGACTTCGGGTAACATTTCGTCGTATTCCACGGACAGACATAGCTGGAGTTATAGTAGACATACTTAGCACATATAGCTGGATGGACAGATAGAAAGACGAGCATAAAAATAGGGTTATAACATTAAACCGTAAATAGAGGCAGATAATTTGAAAATAAATAAACTTTGCGCATAGGTAAAAATATACTCCTCATACAAAATATTATCTTCTATACAGTTTTATTGGTGGTAAACTTCCATCGTGTGAGCTGTCTGGCTAGCGACCACCCTCAGGCCGGAGTCAACCGTCAATAGCGACTTGTCGTGTTCTGGTAGTGCGCCTGAGAGCCAGAGTCCCTCGGCCCACCCATCCTATCCTATTACAGTGCTTCTGACGGCGTGTCCTCGGGGCCTGTGGGTTCTCAAAGCGTTGCTGCTTCCTGTGAGCTCGGCGACACGAGACGTCGGCGACCGCACCTAGACTCGAAGAGCGTGGACATGCATCGTAAATCCCATCGTTCCCTTCAAAGCCGGCGAGCATTGGCGACTTCTTTGGCGTTGCGAATGTTTAGAGGCGGTGGTGACTACTTACCATCAGGTAGCCCGCCTGCCCCTTCGCTTTGCTTAAACATAAAAAAAGTTCAATTTTTAATTTAGAGCAATTAACTATTTTGATTTCCCGTGATTGAGTATTGTATGTTATGTTGTATGTTGTTATATGTTATGGAGTGTCCTTTCTCTCTTCTCCTTTTTTCGCTATAATTTTCTTTTATTTACTAAGGCTTATATCTAAAGCTCTTGTTAAAACCTTTAAACACATTCACTAGCAAAGCCTTGTTAAGTTAACGAGCGTTCGGAACGTATCGACTTTCCAGGACATTAGTAAGCTCGAACTGGAAAAGACAATGAACGGTTTTAGCATACAGGGGATACTACCATCAGTATAATATCAGTCTAATCTAAACCCGCCCACTTTACGCCCCAGGGGAGTAACCATGATCTTTTAGAAAACTAAGATTATTAAGGAACGTTTTGTTTCAACATTAGAATGATTTTAATTTGTCATTTCAAAAATATTCCGGGTAGGCGTCCAATCTGCTAGCAGGCATCGTTAATCCCATCTTTCCCTTCAAAGCCGGCGTAGCATTAGCGACTTCTTTGGCGTTGCAAATGTTCACAGATGGCGGTGACTACTTATCATCAGGTATCCCGCCTGCCTCTTCGCTTGGCTTAAACATAAAACCATCGAACTCTCACCGCGCTTGACTTGACAAATTAAGACGATCGACACAAGCTAAGGGGCTATGTGCGCTTCAAACAAACTGCTACATGTTATATGTAATTTAAAATCTTTGTAGATTTTTACGTTATTCGTCACTTTTAAAGTTTCATTAGCATAAATTCGAAAAAGCCTATTTGTTAGGCAAATAGGTATACTTCACTGATAACTCCATAATTGTGAAACTCAACTCAACCCAAAATCATACGAACGTTGTTACATCTAAAACAAATCATAAAAATGTATTATTCGAACAAAACCTGTGCACAAAACAAATCAAACCACTTTTATTCAAATTTCATCATTTTTCAAAAATATTTTTAACTCTTTTCAGATTGCTCTCAAAGTGGAATTCGATAAAATGTTTTGCATTTTTCGTATCGAAAATTGACTATCAAATCAAGTCAAACCGCTTTGAAATGAAAAACAAACGTCCATAATGATCATTGTAACAAAGTTAAATTGAATAGTTACATTTTTTTTATTCGAGAGATATTCGATCGAGACTTACTTCGAAAGTTTGATGAACATAATGATTGCTTCAAACAATTTTACCGTATGACAAAAACCTACCGTATGCCTATTTTCAATTCTTAATCTATTAAATCAAACGAGTTCGCCCATTACTTGAAATTCGACCAAACTATACGCGTACAAGCTAAGTTTTACAGTTCGAATATATTGACTACAGTATAACTACTTTGGCTTAACGTTCAGTATCAAAAAAAATTTAAACAAACAAAGACAAAGAAGAGATAGGAGAAAATGATTCTGCGCTGTTTTATTTTTGTTTATATAATGTTATCATTAAACTGAATAAGCATATTTTCCCTCCATATGAGAGACTGATATACAGACAGAGTTACTTTCGCATTTATAATAGTAGTATGGAAGTATGGATGTATAGTGATGACGTTTGGAGGCGTGCGATTCTGTCGAATATTTCTCGTGCATCTTGTACCTTAACGCCTGTTATATAATGTGGCATATGATTTACATTATTATTATTTTTTGAAGAATAAATCTCGCAACAAACTGTTAAAATACCTCCACGCAATGAACTGAGCTGATTTTTTGAATATTTGCATAATACACTCTGTGATAATTTTTATCTCTGTTCAAAAGACACACGTACAGATTTCATATAGAAACTTATTGTAACAGTTTCAATCGACGGTACACAATAACCCTGCAGATAGTAACTCCTTCAGCCCGACCTTTATGTTCAGTTTATATATTGCATATCCAGTAAAAGCAGTGATAGCCTCGTGGTTGAGAATTGCGGTCTCGCTCCGGTGGGTCCTTGGTTCA
>DWNK01000961.1:0-10202 GCA_018250315.1 Hyalothyrus neleus pemphigargyra | reverse complement strand
GGTGAGAAGAATCTGGATTTCAAAGGCACTACCGGACAAGACGTTATTGACGGTAGCCACGATTTAACTAACTAACCTTACAACCAGCACCAGTTTGATACCTTAAACAAATGTCCAAAAATCTTAGCGACCAAACAAACACAGACCGAATTGCAGAATCCAGTCTACATAATGTTACAAATTCATCAACATTGTTGTATGTTAAACATTTTGTATCTAACTATTCGTTGTACTTGAGAGTTGAACAGCGGAAGCTCAAGATATATGACCAAAGTTCAAATGAACACGTCGACGTTCAAGTTAATGTTTCGAATTACACATACAAAAACAACTTGTTTACATATATACTAAACAACTGTCTGTTTATTGTTATTTATAAGCCAAATGAAGAGGCGAGATATCTGATGTAGTTACCGCCGAATATTAACATTTACAACACCAGAGCAGTCGCTAATGCTACGCCGGCTTTGAAGGGAAAAGGTATGGAATAGGAAGGAGGGAAGGGAAGGTTTTGGTGCTTCCTGGGAGCTCGACGACACGTGATCTGCACCTGTCTCGAAGAGCGTGGACAATAGACATGCATTGTAAATCCCATCATTCCCTGCAAAGCCGGCGAGCATTGGCAACTCTTTAGCGTTGCAAATGTTTATAGGTACTACTTAACATCAGGTAACCCGTCTGTTCGCTCAGCTTAAACATAAAAAACCATTCCTGACCTATAGGAACTTGGAGGTAGGTATGATACTATTTAGTATTTACCGAACCGACATGCCTAAGTACCTACTAAAAAAAGATATGTGAAGTCTACCAATACGCACTTGACCAGTGACTATGGCCTAATCCTTCCTGGGAGGAGACCGAGCCCAGCAGTGGGCCAGTAATGGGTTGATGACACATAAAAGAATATGGTAGAGTGGAATGTCAGTAGCACAAATGCAATACGGAAATAATTCATCCTTTTGCTCCTAAGTTAACTCTGTATGTGAAGCCCTTTGATAGTATGATTGTATGTGCGTGACGAATAAGGGAACTAATGAATCAATCCGAGCGCTAATTAGCCGCGGTACGCTCAAAGCGTTGCGCACGCGCAGGAATGTGCGTGACCGATCCGATTTGCTGGTCCTTCGAGCCGGATACTTTGCGGTATTCGCTTTATTTACATTTCAACTCTAATATGTTGTAAGTTGTTCAATACTACGATGGATTATGATATGCATTGTTATAGAAATAGGGTTCAGTTTCGAATGGAGAGTTTATGCGAATGGGGAATGATGGAACGTCGTAACTACTACGTGTGTTTAAAGTGAATTAGACTCTGCGCGGAGTTTCTTAGGGTTGGATTTTCTGTAGATGACAAAAGTGCAATTTGCTTGGATATCTTCCAAGATGCCGCTCCACACCTAAGTATTTGCGAATGTCTGATTTGTTTTGATTCCCGTTATGTCACACCTGTGTGTTGACCTTTCTGTCCAGTTTATGCTTTTCTCTTTAACATAGTTCAAATATGTCTGGGAAATTTCACGCTTTAAGATTTTTTATTTAACTGTTCAGTTTAAATTTACTTACATTTACTGTTGACGAGTATATAAGACTAATTATTCCCTTGGTTTCACCCGCATTAATTTGAGAACTCTTAAAGTGGAACAATTCCGTCATGCATGATTTTTGTGTAACTTTAACTTGCTGACGACCAACCTAGCCTATTGCGGTGCCTCTGTCGCCGTATCTTCGGGTTTCGGTTCATAAAGCGTTGCTCAAAGCGTGAGTTCGGTGTCACGAAACCCGCACCTTATCTAACGGTCAAGTGGTCACGGCCGCCAAGGAGCCAGAACAGTCGCCAATGCTACGCCGGCGTTGAAATACATTAAAGAAACTCCCCAGTTACAAACCATCGAATGTTATATTGAAGTATCTACTCTAGTAGGGTATACGGAAGCAAAGATCTTGTCGCATATCCAAGTGAAGGGTCACCCGAGACCTTTAATTGAATCTCCTAAGTTTGATTAGTTGGGATATGTTACGATTATTGCCCTTCTCGGCATGTTGGAAGATAAAGGGCGCAGTATTAATGCGTAGGATTATTTAATGCGTAAGACATTCAATAACTATTATGTTATATACTTAGCTGAATAACTATTTGGTTATATTATTAGCTGAATAACTATTTAGTTATTTATATACGTACTTAAGCATGCATTAGGAAGTATAAGACGTAACTAATTGAATAATTGCTGTTCTTTTCGTACGATTTTTTTTAATTTTTATCCCCAACGATAAAAGACGGGTATTATTTATTTATTTTATGTATTAGCCGTACGAAGGCGCAGGTAAGTTAGCTGATGGTAAGTAATCAACGCCGCCTATGAATATTTGCAAGGGCGCGAGGTCTAGCAGAAGTGGAAAATGCATCCGTACCCAAAAATATAATTGAGAAATTCCCTCAAGTGCTCCTAAATCCCATCAGTAGAACTGGATATTAATCAGAATTGGAGCAATCTTATCCAGATTGTATAATAAATATCCTTTGATTAAAACAGGAAATCTCAAAATTGTTTTATATATTTCGCGCGTGGTACAAATACTTAGAAGAGTAGATTGGTTTTTTTGTGCGGAACCTTAATTATTTTTCTAAAATAAAAGTAACCTAAGTTACGCGTTATAACGCCAACTCCCAATAAAAATCCCGTCAAATTCACAGAAACAGACAGATAGACAGACAAACATTAAAATTTTTTTTGTTATGATAAATATGTAACGTATATAAATATAAACGTGACTTAGATGAAACTGAAAAGCTGTTATTTTGTATTTTTGACATTACAAACAGACACTTCCACTTGAATCTTATTTATTAGTAATTTGTCTTCATTTTATAGAGCCTTATGAGGTAAGGCATAACAAAAATATGAGATAGACTCATTTGAGTGTTCCCCTCCACGGAAATCTTTAGTAAAAGGCGAAAGATTTATACGTTTTGAAGAGAAACCTGAGTAACATATTAGTCCGACTTTAGCTTATACGTATTTGGGAAGAAATCTCAACAACGTGATTCAGCAAACACGGTAATAGCGACATCTAGTGTAAGAAATTTGAACTAATATTCGTAACTGACCTCCATCTTTGTTTTGACAAACTCATGACAGCTATCAGAGAATTATATTTTATATGATGTACGTTGTTATAGGTTTGAACTATAGGTCATCACTGTTCCTGTTAGATATAAAGATAAGTAAAGAAGAATGCATAACAGAACAAAATAAGGTTTGGTGGACGCCAATCAGTTTTGTAGCTACTTTTTATATTGCACAACTTACAATTGCAGTTAGAATAAATAAATAAATAATAATAAATATCTTTGGACAACTCACACACGGCCATCTGATCCCAAACTAGGCAGAGCCTGCGCTATGGTAATCAGACAACTGATAAACATACATATATATATTTCTAAATATATACTTATATAGATAATTTTTACACCCAGAAACAGAACAAATACTCGTGCTCATCACACAAATATTTGTTCAGGTGGGAATCGAACCCACGACCCCCGGCGCAGCGGTCAGGTTCACTAACCACTAGACCAACGGGCCAGTCTGAGTCTATACTAGATGAGATAAGAAGACAATATAACGATAGATAAAGTAAAGGGTTGAAGACATTAGACTTTCATTTCATATTCCATGTAATAGGTTGTAAGAAGAACGAAGCACCCGGTTGGGCAGTTTACTGTTCTTAACTTTTTGTGACGTTGACTCTATTTCACTCAGGAACGAGATCAAATGGTGGGCGAATTAGCCGACGCTCGGCGCCACGGCGGCAAGAAGCAAGGCGAGGGCAAGGACTCCAAAAGCCTCAGGGCGAAGTCCCACGAGGACAAGTGTCGTCTGTCCGCTGCCAGGGACTCCGCTATGGATGCTGATGTTCAGGTAACGTGAGGAGTCATTTTTTTTTGTTTTTATTGACCTCTGACGGAAAAAAGCACACACGTGCTGGCGGTTGTCGGTGGGTGCGTGTGTTCATAAATAATGCTTTATATTAAAATAGCTTCGTGGCTTTTGCACGTTGTAAGAGTTGGATAGTGTTGGGAGCCGCGAGTAGTCGAATTTCATGTGTGCTTTACACGTGCACGTTATACTATAGATCCTGGTTGATGTCGACAGACGCAGCCGTTGAGACGTAACTACTATTAACCATCATCTATAGCCCCTCCCTCCTTCTTTTATGTGGGTGGTTAGAGCCAGCAAATGGCTCGACAACTTGATTAGCTTTTGTAATAGATGTAATTGTCAGGATTTCGAGTGGGAGGTACTGGAAGTGGAGCTGGGCGCGCTGGCGGCGGACGGGTCGCTGGGGCTGGAGCTGGCGGGCGGCGCGGCCGACGTGCCGCGTGCCGTGCGCGACCTGCGCGCGCAGCGCCCGCACTCGCTCGCCAACAGGCACCACTACATTTTCGTTTATAAGGTACGTCCGTATCGTCTGCTTTAAAACTGAACTACCTTCTTCAAAATTAAATTTAACAGTAAAATAAAATTCTGGGTATGAATCTTTGCTTATCTTATTTATTACTAATGTTATAAATGCGACTGTTTGAAAGATGATTTTTTATCTTTTTGTCTTTTACCCAAAAACGGCTGAAACCTTTATTATTATTTTAATTTGTGAAGAGACAAATATTGCAAAATGTTACTTTATACGTCAAGGGTGAAGAAGGGGTCAATAAAATTTTACATAGTTTGATAAAGGGAGGGGGGAGTCATCAATTTCTTTACGTCACATGTTCAAAAACTCTTAACTTACAACAAAAATAGAAAAGGATTAAAACACGAAAGTATTTTGGTATACATAAATATTTTGTATTTAAACGTAACTTCTATATTTAAACTTGCAAATTATGTGACATTACACATTATCTGACAAGGACGAAGGACCATTAAATTGGTATAACCAAGTGTACCCTCGCAGACTAACATGTTAATATAGTACATTCCGCATTCGCTCTCTAACAGACTTCCACTACATATTTGTGTTAATCTTTCTTACTTTTTTAATACGTATTTGCTCTTATTTTTTTACAGGTGCTTAGCGAATACGGCAATAAGCTGATGGGCGGCGGCGTTGACACTATTTAATAAGAAAACTTATATAGTACTCATACAGTACCATGACAATAGCAAATATGTGCCCCAAGAATGCCTACAGGTTATATAAGACACTACGATTAAGATAGGTCATTGAGCTCGGGTACATACGGATTGCACAGCTCAATGAGACGAGAAGAAATATTTTTACAGATTTTTAAAAATAAGTCCATTTACTTTTCATTTATTAAGCGTGGACGTAATGAAAATAATTTTTCATCTCTTTACTTACCATGTATTTTTGGTTTCAATTATTATCTCTCTTTTATTTCTATTTATATTTTTCACCCCGTTTTAAGTTTTATCACAATTTTCTATTTAGCGTGGACTTGACAAGAATTATTTTTTATATTTATTCGCTACGTACTTTTATTTCTTTATTATTATAAAGGAATCTTTTCTTATTTATAAATTTTATCACAATGGTTCCTAAAAACATCAATTTTTAGGTCTCCTTTTATTATTATCTGTATGACTGGTTTCTTCTCAAATATAAATGTATACTTATCCGTCCATCGTAATATTTGCTACAAGATATTAATTATACAAAGTAAACCTTATGAGATTTTGGAAAATTTTAAAAACTTCACAATTTTGTAATTGAATTGTATTTATATAAACATTTTGAAGGACGGGAAGCTTTCAACTTCTTCATTCGGAATATACCAAAGTGTAATGAGATCTCTATTTTATTTGTTTACTGAAAATATTAAAACTTTCATGTTTATAAAGTAGTACATATTAACGGTAGTAAAATTTTAATTAGATTTGATAATAATTTAATAGTTGATGATGACTATATTTATGTGGCGTTGATCACCTAACGATATTATTAAAATAATGATGATGAATATTACAATGATGATGATTTAGATAATATTTTTAAGACAGTTAAAATAACAGGGGGCTGATTAATATAATAAAGATATTACGTTATACACGTTGCTCTGAACTCTGTCAGCAATGACGGAAGGTTCGGGAATATGACTGCCCAGGAAATAAAATGACCATATTATCATGACAAACCAGCCACCGAGCATGTTAGTATCTCACTAGACCTGCAGACATTTTATGTAATACGGCAATCTTACTTTATTTTCTGGGCCATCTTTGCTGGGCTATCTGCCTTTTCCGGATTATTATACCTACATGAAAACATAAGGCAAAAATTTATATTGATGTTGTAACGATAATTCTTCACGTCGAACAATTTGTTGTATTTATTTATTTTAATTTTGCTAGTCTAAAAATTCGAATGTTGTTTTTCTACCAAAAACAGTTTCTAATTGTTACCTTAGAGAGACCATTCTGTAATATCCTAAAACGATTATGGTATCATTACGTTGGTTAATGATACTTGTTGTAATATTTATCGAGATCTGCTGTGATTTCTACTAACGTATACCTTAGGACTTGTAATTTAAATACTAACTCTAGTTTTAACTTTTATTAGTTATGTAGGAATAAAATTGTAGAATAAGCTTGTAATAGATATTGAATACTCCATTTTAGTTTCGTTAACATTATAATTAATGATAATTATGACGTATTATACGTTAATGATTCATTCTGTTGCAAGGTTAGGCATGTTTTTGTATAATTGTTGTTTTATTTTAAATTTTATTGTTGTTAGCAATGCAATAATTTTTGTCGTGGATGAAATGAACGCATTTAAATCACATTTAAAAGTAGTAAAATATAATAAATAGCACAATTTTGTTAGACACTTTTTTGAGAGTATGAAATAATTTTATATATATTCTTATGCATAATAAGTATCGTATAAATATGACCAAATATGTATGACTAAAGTATCTTTAATTAGGTCCTACCATACGATTAGATGAATAAGATGTAAGTAATTTTGTGTAAGTTGGAACGCATAATAAATTCAATGTAAATCTACAACATTGGTTTCATTGCATTAGAAAAAATCCTTACACAAAAACATAACATAACAACAATAACATTTTGTTATCTTATGCAAAAAATAATGTGTACTTTGCAACGTAAGTGTACACAATGGTCTAAATTCTAAAAGTCTCATAATAATAAACTATACCTTTGAACTTCTATATTCTACAAAATACAGCAGCAGTAGGAGAATTTACAACGATAAGTCCAGAGTGATTCACAAATCTTACACATATTGAGGTAGATGTTACACATTACTATTAAGGTTCGTTTCCTCGTTTGCATTTCCAATATCAGAAATATAAACTAAACTACAATAAAACGAATCGTCCATTCAACTAAACACTATTTATAAAAAATATAAATAGTATAGTAAAAACATAGAAAGCTATATAGACAAAGTAACAATATCATAATATTCAAAAGTTTTTAAAAAAGTTTACATTTTTATCAAAAATCATATTAAAATTTTTTAATATCATATTGTGTTACTACCACTAGTTGCGTCAAAATGTTCATGTTCGGCATTGAAAGATGACTCTACTTGTATCTCGTTCGAGAATTTGGATAGTACGGATACATCATCTTTTAGAATTCTTTTTATTGTGTCGTCAACATTTTCGTTATCATTAATATGAACAATACCGTGAGCATGCGAATGAAATTGTTTATTAATGTGTTTGTTTTTATTTCCTCTGTGTTCAGAAATACGTGGATTACTTTCTTGGTAAACATAAGATTTTAGAACATTTAACATAGAAGGATGTATTTTATTAAATGGCTGAACGTTTGCTTCTGAATCGTGGGCAGAATAGGGTATTCTTTCAGGAAGGTGCACATAGGAACCAGCGAGGGTTGTGGCAGATTCGGACACCTTATCTGCAACATCATTCATTGGGCTCGTTTAGATGTCCTCTCAATATGAGAATGTTTAGATAATAACTACACTGAATAAGTGAGAATTGGTAGACTTTTGAGAATATTACGCAAAACACGCAGGTAAGAAGTTTTTTTACAATAAAAGGAAAAAGGAGTATTTCCATTGAGTCATACCTCAGTCGGTAACAGTGACTCAATGGAATCAGGTTGGTGTCAAAGGTGCGAACCTGGATTCCCGGAATATTAGAAGCATGCCCAACCATTGGGCTATAATAAACATATCTCCTCTCTATTAAGAAAGGTTCTGTCTGTTCCGCCTCGTATCAACAGCAGTGTTTGTGCTGTTATTTTCGGGTTTTATGACATGTACTTTAATATATTTTAATAGTTCATAAAAATAAACACATATCTAACAATACAATCAAATATATCTACAGTATATTATACATAGTATGATACTTACATCGTTGGTAAATAGGAGTTATGTTATATGATTCCTTTGTCTGCAAAGAAATAAAATATCACCCATAGGTGGTACTACTGGGAGTGAATCTTAACTATAATCATAAGAAATTTCATCACAATCGGTCCAGTAAATTGTACGTGATCGGCGCACAAATTAAAGGCGAGCCTCTAATAGTCGGTGACAGTTTTACTTGCTAGATTATCACTAAGACTTGTTTAATTGTTGAAAATAATTTATTTATCACGTATAATCCAAACTGTTTAACAATGTTTAATAACTAGTCAGTGGCAGAGTTATTTAGCTATAAATAAAAGTCTCTATCAAACCAAAATGTACTTTATTGTCATAATCTTTAAAATAAACACTTATTTTACTGTATACTGTATGCAACTTAAAATATTATCTACTCAATAACCTATGGAAGCAATTTTAACTTTAACGTCCAACAACGAATACTCTCAACATACAAACAGAGACAAAGACAAATGTATAAGGGTTGATTAGTATCGGAACTACTCTAGCCAAACAAATACAAGTAAATTAATGATAATATTATTTACACAACTGGCATTTTTACAGTACCTACTGCAACGAAGTATGCGGAGCTACGGAGACTGTTGGTCGCCCCCACTTACTACTTACCACTTCTATTTGTCTCTGTATTCTATGATTTACAACGTTTTAATGTGGTATTACATTCTATCTACGTTCACTTGCTTGTTTCTTGTCTTTGTTAGTTAGGTAGTTTTCGAAAAACCATATTGAACCTGATTGTCGTTTAAGTTGGTATTGCTGTTCGTGAAATATGTTGGCTTATAGAAATCAGAGGCACTGCTTTGTGTGGACTTGGTAGCTCCGTCTATTGTTACTGTATTTTCTTCTGCATGTGTAAAAGATACTTGGTGGTCCTGAAACAAGATTTTTTTATTATATTGAAGTAGCAAACGAGCATGCAGGCCACCTGATGATAAGGGGCCATTGCCAAATAAAGACATCTGAAACCAACTCCATCCAACAGAAGTGTGACTCTGAGGACTAAAATGGTCGCCTGCAACACACAACACACAAAACTGCTTCACGGCAAAAATGGGCGCGGCTGTTACTTCTCCTGACGAACTATATTGGTCTACCACCGCGCTACTGATTTTGTATACCTTGTGCTGTAGAATATTACGTTGAAACGCCCTCTGTATCACCTCCTGCACTTTTTCTAACTGCACCTCGGTGACGTTAGTCTTCTTTGCCAGTTTCATCAGCAGCTTGCTTTCTTTTACTGAAATACGAGTACATAAAGTACGTAGATATTATAAGTAGGTATACGTAATTTAAAACATCTGTCTTTATGCAGTCACCAGATAAAATGATTAACTTCTATCCGCTTTTTGCACAATACACCGTGCACTCAAACTTCTACAACGTGAATATAATAATAGGCACCCTGTATAATGTTACTTAACTTAAAGAGCTCTGTCCTACATTCACTGATATAATATTTGACTATGTACCGAATATAAAACTTATCATAAAGATATCACCATGAACAAACAGACCTTGTCCTTTATCGAAATGGTCCTGGATCATATCCTTAGCTTTAACAACATCCTCAGAATTTAGGCCGATGCAACGTAGTTCGTAGTCCAAGTCGTTCTCACAAGTGCAACTAAATATTTCTCCACATACTTGACAAGCAATGGCCAGAGCCAAACGTGCGTCAAGCAAAGCTGCTAGATAGTCGGTGATGAACTGGTACACGTTATCGGGTTGCGATTGCAACACCTAAGCAAATATTATGTGTCGATTAC
>DWNK01000960.1:0-10203 GCA_018250315.1 Hyalothyrus neleus pemphigargyra | reverse complement strand
AATATAAATGCTTAAAACATACCAAAAAAATACATACAGCCGAACATAGAACCTCCTCCTTTTTCAAAGTCGGTTAATAACACCCTACTAAGTATGTCCACGCCAACTCGTATCAAGGGTTAGTTTAGAACTAAGTTCAACCCAGTCTTCAAGTCTACTAAACATTATCACAACGCATATGATTTTAACACATAAGTTTTAAATCTGGATCTTAATAGTGAGAACTTAGTCTCAACGCCATTACGAAATATCTTTCATAAAATAAGAGAAAATAATAGTGGTCGCGAGGAAAACAATGCCTAATCCAGCTAGAATGATTAAGAAGCGTTCATTGCCCCGTAGACAAGAATTTACTGATGCATTATAGAAATGTAATCAACGTTGTACTTCAAAAGCCCCGTAATCTTCACTCTTCCGGCATTTGAACCGTGTCACACGATTCACATAACATACACGTTGACAAATAAATCTGAGGGTTGTCAGTTTTTTCATCTATCATGACAAGCGTTTAAAATTATAGCTAACTCTTCGTCGGAATCGTTGTGATCGTTGCTATAAATTCGAATATATTTGATGAAATAATTTTCTTCATGATAGACGAATTTGTTCATTATACAAAGATAAATAATATTCATATACCTTATCTTTTTATATTTATTCATTTATTCAATGGGTAAAGCCGTGAAACTCTACATTTAATCCCCAGGGTAATGTATGTTAGACGCCTCACTTAGGACTCCTATCTTAAATCTAGATTCCAATGATTAGGTACCATTTAACATCGATAATTTCTATATTCTAAAATATGCAATGTGATTAGTAAAGGTACCCTTTTTTAAAATCACACTAAAACGCTTTAATATTGCTATATTACTATAATTTAATTTTGTACCAGGTACTTTGAAAAGTTACCCAAGTTCCCAAATGTGTCACTTATACTGACAACCCTACGTACACTGACAGGTACAGAAGTACCCACCATAAATGGTCAAGGGCCGAGGAATCTTGATTTCAAGATGGCGTCCCAAATATGGAGCCGCAAAATGGCGGACACACGTGCGTTCCATTTCCGCTTAATACGGTGCGATGTCGCTTTGTTTAAAATGTATGGGGTATTCATTAGATATGTTTATTAGAGAGATTAAGAGAAACAGCATTGAAAGTAATGTAATGTCCGTTATATTCATTATTATGTATGTTGGAAATGCCTGTAAGAATGAAATAGAGAAATATATTGGTGATTGTTTCAGTTTTCAGAGTAAAGCTACAAATAGTTCCAATCTAAAGTGAGAAAGCCTTTATGCCTAAAAGCCTTCTATAATATTCTCAAAGGCATGTGAAGTCTACCAACCCGCACTTAGCTTGGGTATAAGACTAAGCCCTAACCCTTCTAAGATAAGATCCGTGCACAGCAGTACGCCAGTAATATATTAAAGATAGAATTCTTATTAGGTAACATCTTGCCCTAAAAACTGGTAAAATAACAAAGTTATTGCTGGCAAAAACTATCACTTACTGATCTGCAGTTATCGATAAACTTACATATCATTACTCAACTTTCCGTCTGCGGTTTCCCTCGCGTGAACTTAAAACAATTAAATAAATAAAATTAAAAAATATATCCCACGGGGACCTGTTACCGGGATACAAAGTATCATTTATATTATAAACTATCTGTGTGCTAAATTTCATCTAAATCCTTTGGATACATGTTTTTCTGTCTTTCACTCAACAATGGCGTTGCGTCGTCCATCAATACAAATAAACTTTCGCATTTATAATATTAGTGATAGTATGAAAAGATATGATAATATTACTGTTAAATTGAGATTAAATATGTCCTCATTGTCTCACAATTACTTCTTTGACACACAATTAAACCTTATCTTGTCATAATCAAATTTACAGTAAACCAAAAAACTTAATTACTATTCCTAGTATTTGTACCGCATTATAATAGTTAGCTCAAACCATTTTCCCGTAAACTCGCGCCCCGTTTTATTTTATTCCCCTACTCATAATGCGAAATGTCACTGGCAACACATGCGCACAGATTATTAATATTGTCCTTAAATATTTACGCGTTTCCGTGCCAAAGCTCAGATTGCTGTAATCGCGTCCAACAAATTACGCATATAAATAACAAAATTTATATTTATAAACTGTCTGTTTGTCATTTCGTTATGCCTTTTTAATGTTAATATGGTTATGACTTAATTTTAGTCCATAATAACGAAAATTCCATTATAATTAAAAAGTGGAATGTAAAATTGCCCCGTCTGTCTCGTGAGCTAATCTTGTTAACGATAAAACTGATTTAGAAAAACTTTACGATGTGATAATTTAACTTTTATCATAATGTTTATAATTTTAATGCAAATATAGATAGTTTCAAAATAAAATAAGAAAGATCTCTTGAACTTGATGTCGCTGTGTAATAGTGGTAACTAAAACAATTTTCAAAGAAATAGAAGGTACCTCCTTTGGCCGTCTTTACAACATCCTTCAGATCAGACTAAGTGTGCTGTTCTTGTTGATTATAACCCTTTATTTCCACTCGAGCACCTGTGTGTGACTTGACTTCCTAGCGACCACCCTCAGGCCGGGGTCTACCGTCAATAGCGATTTGTCGTATTCCGGTAGTGCACCTGAGACTCGAAGTCCCTCTTCCCATCCTTTATATCCCATCCCGTCCCTTTTCCCTTTAAGGCCAGTGATCATTTGCGACTGTGTTGCAAGTTCATAGGCGGCGGTGACTACTTGTCATCGGGTATCTCGCCTCTTCGTTTGGCTAATACATGAAAAAAAAGCATACACGGTCAATTATCTGATTATTCTCGACAATATAATGACACGTTCACACGCCAGCGTGCGACCAGGAAACGTTTGTTAGCCAGTAAGTGGTTCGTGCGGTATGCGGGTTCGATTCCCGTAACTCGAGTCCGCTTCAGCGGTGTGTGTAAAGTGATAGGGTCAGATTAATTAGGCCCTAGCTATACCACAGATTGGATATTATAATTATAAATTAATGTACCTAGTATGTCTATTATCTAAACACAGGCGGTCGTAGAAGTGGCCAGTGGTAGACTTACCACCCAGGGGTGTGGACTCGAGTTCCAGTTTGCCTCTACCTCTTGTATTATTATAAGAAATGAGTGACAATTCTCAATTTTTCTTTGTATTCCAAGACCATTCCAATGAACCCAAAAACGAGAACTCTGCAAAAAGTTGGTGAACAGTTGGGTGTCCTGCAGACTTCAAAATAAGGTGCATCAGATCAAGATTACTATGTTCTTATATTATCTAAGTAACAGAATACCAAGTTTCAGATCGTTTGAATCCACAGTAATTGCTTTGAACTACAAAGAACTAATCAAACAGTCAAAGAGATTTTCTTGAATCATAATATCTAAGAATATCTTTCAAACTAAACGATTGTGGTACCTTTCAAATAAAAACAAAAGGAATTAAAATCTGCACATCCGTTTAGGAGCTACGATGTCACACAGATATATATACCTATTTACTAACGTTAAACTTTAACTATTATGTCACTCTATTCGCAATTAACATAATAACAATAAATAATATTGAGTTGAGACAGTCAAACAACATGCTGGGCTGTCTATGTTTTGTATTGAGCGGAAACCCGACAGTATCCTAATTGTTTCTGTAAAAACCTTAATTAAGGATTACAATTACAAAGCGCACAGCAATGCAAGCAGAGACTAATTTGTTAGTAAAATAAATAAAGAAATACAACTGTTTCAGTTAAAATACATTAAAATAAAAACCAAACTAACTGAGCAAACCCGCATCAACTTTTACGGACAAAATGTTAAATAAAATATTTTTTGTCGCAACACTCTTTTTTATTCATTTTTTTTGTGTCTGGTTGTGCTCATCGTACTAGTATTTTAAAGTAAAGTGAGCATTTTTAATAATTAAAAGAATACTTGTGGTAATGTTGCGATTTTTAAATAAGTTTTCTTGAGATCTTGAATTTTGAGAACAAAAATTGTTTTGACCTATTGTTGAACTTCGTTTGTTTATCTGTTTGAATTTAAACTATTTTGTCGTCCCATATTTATTAAACAATTCTGACTAATATTAAAAATGTAAATGTGTTCACATAGAAAAATACATAGTGTAACAATCTTTTATCCAGAAAAAAATACTGTTCCGACAGGGTAGACAAATTAGTTTTATAAGTTCGACTGGCCTATCAACTCGGTTCTCTGACATGAATAGGTGTTTGGTTAATTAACAATGTGACATGCATGATATTCTTAGATTCATACTTTGCCTGTATAGAACCAGTTCTATCAGATAAGACTACCCCAAATTCTTTTCAATACAAAGGTGAATTTCCCAGCTTATATGAAGTTCGATGATAGGCAATAAATAAATTAAATATATATTTTTTACTATTTTATTTTAAAAATTGATATGAAGGTGAATATGGCGAATATTTATTTACATTTATGTAACCATATTTGTGAAAATAAATTATTTTGATTTTGAAGTTAATAACGTTCAATGACGCGAATATCTTTGTCCTCAGGATTGGCATCTATGATCAATCTTTGATACGAACGATCCAACTATCATTGTTTGCAAGTACAATATTATAAAAAAATCACAACTGTCTACGAAGCCGCTTCTTCGTAGTCTACACAATCAGCAGGACTGTAAGCGCTTCATATAACTATGCAATGTGAATACCTATTTAAACCATAGACTTAGTAGAGTATGCTATGTCTATGATTTGAACATAATATCATATTTCAATCTCAATCAAGCAATTTACGTGATCTCGTGTTACTCATAGACGTACGCGCGGTAGCAGATAGTATTACATATTCTGACGCATTCAAATACAAACAAGGATTATAGAATTTGGCGCATTGGTTTTATTCGGTGATTTCAAACCAAATGTCCAATTTCTGACTTATAGTATTATTCTGCTATAGTTATCGCATTGTTCTGCTAAGTAGCATAGTTATACTATAATTTAAAGGGTTGTAAAGAAGCTTTCCCTTAACATAACTTTTTTCAATTTAATTCTTATTACAATTGTAACGCAACTGGACTGGCCCGTTAGTCTAGTGGTTAGTGACTCTGACTGCTGCGCTGGGGGTCGTGGTTTCGATTCCCACCCAGAACAAATATTTGTATGCTGAGCACGAGCATTTGTTCTGTGTCTGGGTGGTAATTTATCTATATAAGTATATATTTAGAAATATATACATGTATGTTTATCAGTTGTCTGGTTACCATAGTCCAGGCTCTGCCTAGTTTGCAGATGGCCGTGTGTGAGTTGTCCAAAGATATTTATTTATATTTATTTATTGTGAAGAAGCCTATACCTATACCTTCAATTAAAAAAATAACAATTGTGTCAAGCCTACCAAACCGCACTTGACCAGCGTTGTGGACTATGATCTTATCCTTTTAATTCTGAAATGATTATGTTTGATAGATCTACATAAGCCCTTGATCTACATAAGTACTACTACTGCATACTGGGCAAGTATCATAACAATCATAATAACAAGTTTATACATAAAATATTGTTCAACGCGAGAAACTCGGGGCTAAACTAGTAAAGTGAACATTTCTGCGTAAAAGCGGTCGAACGAAACGAATGGCTGAGTCTATAAACTCTTAAACAGATGGTCGGTTTACTAGCAGCTAGAAATTGCCATTTAAAATAATTGGAATTGATCGATTTATTTCCTTCTGGATTCCCGAGGGAACAAATACAAATACCTACACTTTATCAAGTAGGTATTACAATCTTTTTAGTATGCAACACCAAAGGAGTCGCCAATAAAACGCCGTTAATGCTAATGTTCATAGGCGTGACTACTTACCATAGGCGGCCCAGCTGCCTTTTCATAAGACTTACATAAAAAAATACAATATCAGTTTACAATTGACGAAGATATGGGCGGACATACAAAAAAGAATACCATAAATACCAATTTACTTAATATTTATTTAATCAATACAATCTTATTAGTACATCGTTTACGTTAATTATTACACACAGGACTCAATATCCGAGAACTCGCTTCTATAACGCGACATAGGAGAGACAGCTCGACGGTTCAATTGTGCGCTGTTTTAAACAACTGCGGTTGCCGCAACCGCGGTTCATTTTTGTTCTTTTCCAGGTCATTTAAACTGCAGTGTGATGGCAGATTCCACATAATTAAAAATAAAAGCCAATATAGCTGCGTAATATTTAGTACTTTCATCTGTTCTCGGCATTTCGCGTTTTTTCTAAACCCATCAGACCTTATGCTTCTGATTAATGTTTCTGATCTTAAGGTCTGATGTGTAAAATTGCAATTTTACACATCAGACCTTATGCTTCTCATGTCGAGATTTAATATAGTAAATAATTTTTTAAAAATAGTATTTTTTCCATGAGATTCACACATCCTACTAAGCCTATGCCATCTTGTGACATTGATTTATGAAACTCTTATTCATATCCCGGGGCCGAGTTCATATGGCGGACAACATTTTTTTCTATCCTTTTCTGTAGTCCTGAAAATGTGTTTAATTTCATGATGATTGGTTTACTTAATCGATTAGCTAGAATAGGTAAAGTTAAATTCCGAGACCATTTATGATATTAGTTATCATTAAAAACACATATTATGATTATTAATTATTTGAATATTCACCACACACGATTGTATAAAAAACAAAATGCAGAAATTAATAATCACGTAACATAACCATTTTCAGTTGAAAACGAATCTTTTGGCAACTAACAATTGTAACTGTATTAGAAAGGTTAATACTTACAGTTAAATTACTTGCAGTGGGCGAAGATAACTCTAACGATTTTCATGTCAAAAATCAATAAGCCGTAGGCTACAAAGTATGCCTAAGGCCTAAACATTATGTACTTAAAATTATTCTCCACCTTGTGACCTCTCATTTGTCAAAATCAGATTAAATAGTTAAGTATATGAACAATTTTCAAATTCTAAATTCTTTATTTTGTATAGGCCTACGGTGGCACAAATTGTAGTTTTTACATTTTTTCCCTTAATCTACAATCGGGTCGGATCGCGGCCACTTTTATCTACTGAGTCACCGGGCGGTCACCGAGTCGGTCATGCATTTTCCTCAAGAACAGCTTCGATTTTGTCGATTTTTTATGATTGCCACCAATAAATAGCACTTATGTTAATTTGCCTTAAAATTTCTCAGTTGTCTAAATTTGTCGCGACCAAATTCGCGTCTTCGTTGTCTCGCAATATTTTTTAAATATTGCAAGGTAATTGCTTCGCTCTTAAAATCGTAGCTTGATATTTTGTAGTATAAATAAAACAGTTTATGTACTCATAGTATAAAGCTACACTTTATAATATGAGTATAGATTTAAGATAACGCGATCTATTAACCTTCGATAACACATTCTCAATGAATGCACCAGTGTTCGTGCCACAGAGTACATCTTAATCAATAGTTGTATTATAGACGTGAATAGATTGTCTTTATTAATTTTTTCCCATAATGAAACTATATCTGTGAACACACCCTTCTTAGCCATAAAACAATCCCCCGAGGGAATCAATCTCACTCATCATGAGGATTCCAAGATTCCCCTCCACTCAACGAAGGAGGAAAAATTGCGCAACTAAATAAACAAGACGTCATCCCATATAATCCTGCGGCCAGCCCGGGACATCAGTAATCCAGGCGTGATTAACAATAGCCACGCCCCTCGGGAATCCAATAAGCATCTCGGCATCCCGGAATCATTTGCGAGATTGCGGACTCTGTGTTAATTTTTGTAATTGCCTCAGAGATATTAGGTTAGCCGCTTTTCGGAAATGGCAGCGCCATCTTTTATTATTCTTGCATCTAAGATCCCGGGGGATGCGGACTAGATTCAACGCGTCACTACGGTAATTCTAATTTACGTAGTTCTGTAATGTTTGTATTTGGGTAAGGGCATAGCCACGCGGCTTGTCTAAATAGTACCTATACAATCAAGTAAGCAACATCGGATGGGTGACCGCTAGTGGCAATAATTTTTGCTCGTTTCTGTGGGGGGGCACGTGAAGCATGGCGGACATTTAGACGGATTTTTAGAAGTGATGTGTGATGGCAATTTCTTACCACAGCTGTGAGTTGTGGTAAGAAATTGCGAACTCCAGTCTGGGGTCTTACTTTATATGAAAACATCGTATAGAAACCAAAATTATTGTGAGTTCAATATAACGTAAAAGGCGTGTGAAGCCTTATCAGTTGTGATGACAACAATGTATTGAGATTGACATAATTAACGATTCTCGTTCTCAACTCAAATCGAAAGTACCATACGCCGTTAAAGCTACTCTGTCGCCTGAAGCAAAGAACGATCCAATTTCTACATAGCGCTCGCTGTATGCAGATATCATATATTCAATTTCCGACGGAGATATTTATGGCAACACTGATGCTCCGTGCCGTTGTATTGATTTATGCGTGTGGAGATAAAGTTTTAATGTTTCTACAAATGGCCGACGTGTCTGCGCTACGAGGCGTCGTAGCTATTTTATAAATGAGCATGCAATTCACTTGATGGGGTAAAGACGGCAGTGATTTAATGGTTGTTACTGCACATGGACATCTCGACAATATGTAGACGACTATGTGACTCCAATCTAATTATACTAAACTGTACCTTACCTATTGGCTCTAGGATCATCCATCTGTCAACAGAAATCTAATATTAATACACTTATATAAATAATTGAGTAAGCATGACTTATATACGCAAACATAATTAACATACACTACAATTTCAGTTACGCTCTGTTAACTCATTAGTAACCTTATAACAAGGTGGTAAAGATAATATTACCTTCCAGAGGTTACCAATTAATCATCCTAGTTTGAGTGATTAGTGTGTCAGGCGCCTAAGATATCGGCTTATGAATTTCAGGCCTAAGGGTTATTGTGCTTCGGTTGATTGACGTGCGTCCAACTTTACCTATTATTTTACCAGTTAACGGTTAACTAGGGCTGTGGCTTATGTGTATAGGATGAGGACCGGAAGTATGTGAGCTGTAATAAACAAACTATGTAAGACTTACATCATCCATCTAAAACTATTCTAAGGTCCCTCTTGAAAGTTAAAGCCTCCCTTATTTTGAAGTCGGTTAAAATAATTAGTCCTCCGTCTATGCAGGTGTACTGCAGGTACAACGAGACTTAATGTGTACAGTTAATAATTTGATTTTATCTATATTTTTCAGCTTATTTCCATCTAAAGAAACTAGGATCACAGGAACGCAAATGCGCGTGACCTTAAAGCAATTGTTCGCTGCTGTCTAAGGACATACGTAACCAAATCCGAAAAGGAAGGAACTTATCAGTTATACCTAGAACTATAACCGGCCGAACAAGCTCCATTCATGCATTACCATTAATAAAACAGGCAGACTTTTTACTTTTATTTTATTTAACATGGCTATAATTCTCAAAGATGTCCAGTATTTGGATAGGTATATGAAGGTATAAGGGATTTCCAAAAATCTCTCCAAGATGTCCAGTATTTGGAAGTAGTAGTGTGATGTATGGGATTTCCAACCACAAAAGAACGCGTTGGCATGTCTTACTTATATCCTTCAAAACACATCACTACGTTGCTGTTATAAGAAGTTGGTGTTATAGCATCACCTAAGGCGATACATCTTTGAGATGGCGTCTGCAACCAGTCAATTAATAAACTAAAAACTACGGAAGGCATTTCTTCGTATGGTAGCGACATACCATTACCTTATACAGAGCTAAGATGGGCTGGAAATGGACTTAGCTAACGGAGACACTGGCTTATCCTATGTTCACGTAATAGATGCATAGACCGACATACGTATAGACCGCATGTAATTTTGCTGAATTTATTTTACCGCAATATGTCGTCTAGCCCCGAGGTCGTTGTTCTTGTGAAAATCATAAAAGATCCCCAAAATCAAGAATAGCTCTCTCGTTGGTTGAATCAGTGACGGCTAGTACTTTAGTATGAGTTGCATAGAGTTCTCGAGTCTGTGGAAGGGTTTGTGGTCAGGTTGGCGAAAGGTATGTATACCCGAGCCGACCACGGGCCACATACCCATCTAAGAGGGGTCGCGCCCCTACACGATCGACCTCCTGAGGGCAGACCGCTTCCGCGGGAGCTCCTAGGGCCGG
>DWNK01000959.1:0-10204 GCA_018250315.1 Hyalothyrus neleus pemphigargyra | reverse complement strand
CCACGGAACATTCCTCCAACGGAATGTGAACCAGCTACGTAGCTCGGAACAATTTTACTGGCAGAATCGACTCATAATCCCTTCATCCGTTACAGCACAATGGAATTTGGCCCTTAATGCGAGCTCAATAAAGATCAGGAGATTATGACTTTAATGGGTAAAACAATCGTTGTGACGAATTCAATTCACTCGTAATAATTAACCATGTCTGTAACGATAAACAAATTTGTACCTTATGTCAATTAACATATGGTATAGTTTTAATTGTTACAAAATTAATATTAAAACTATTCGAGAGAAACTTTCGAACGTGTTAATGTTTTCCACTTTAGTTTTTTTTTTGTTTACGGTAACAGAATGGGTTGTTTATAATCCTTATCACACTGTTAGAATCTGTCATTAGTAAATTCTGTCGTTTCCGAGCCCTTTTACCATATTTTTTCCCAGACGGATAACTTATTCTTTATATCTTAGTTATGTATTAATTCCTATAAAAACTTTCTACGATTTGCGAAAACGTGAAAAACAGATATTCAGTTTTTTTCCTTCATTTTCATTTACACAAAGGTACAAAAAAGGGTCCAGACAGTTATCTTAATTAACAACAGTGATTCGGAAAGAAAGGTTTTAATTACTTTCTTTTAAACAGGGGCGAAGAAAGGGGAAAAGTGTAAAGCACAAAAAATGTAATGACGGTGTCTGAAGATAAATTGGGGAATCAAAATTAACTGACTTTTTACATCCTCTAATAGTATTTTCTATATAATCGTACTTTGAACGGAATGATATTTTCAGTCTGCGCTAGAAGAAGGATAATTAATTTGGAGAATATTGACGTCAATTTAATTTTACGCTCTATAGTTACAGCCCATAGGCTTAACGATTTTTACATATACCTAAGGTGTCGTTGAATTTCGTGACAGAGGCTATGTTTTATAGGTCAGAGATCTGTCTAGTACTTGTATTAAAGACAAAAAAATCGGTCTCTAAGAAGCTGTTAAGAGTCTCCATTGGCAGAACAAATATTTTTCCAAAATATTAAAAAAAAAAAAGTTTTATCAAATTTCTTTTCAATCCGCTGATTCTATAGTTTTGATCTGGTTCATGGATGCTATACTTTTGTCAACCGGTATGACAGTCTATATTTATTTATTAATGGCCTTTTTGTGTTTTATTATTTTAAATACATGGTTCATACCTCTAGAATAAATCATATTTGTAGCTCACACATCCAATTAATATTGGCAAATGTATCGTTTGTAGTGAGTAGTGACTTTCACAGCAAGATCCAAAATGCATTACATGTAATACAGTCAATGTGTTAACATTAACATAACACATAACTTTGTTGCTTAACAAAAAACCATACCCAAGTCATAAGTTATAAACTTATAAATCGCTGATGGATCAAAGGTTAAACGCCGCTTATTGCAAACAAGTTTCATGTTATGTAAATATCTATCGTCTATCTCCTGCGCGACCAGCGCTCCATCAATCATGCGCTGATAAAAACTGACAAACAATACATTTTTGTAGTCACTTAGCTTCTTATCTATTTGAATTAATGCAGAATAACTATATGTGCAGTATTGGATGTGTTTTCAATAGATACTTTTATGTTACTTCCCGCCCGCGGCTTCGCCCACCCCCGCTTCACCTCCATAGCGGATGATTTTGGAAAAAAAGTATATTATGTTCATTCCCATACTTGAATCTATCTCCTTGTTAAATTTCATTCCAGGCAGACAGACAGGGTTACTTTCGCATTTATAATATTAATATGGATGAAGGCAACGAAAAAAAGTCGGTAGAACTCGGCATACTTTGTCCACGGCTCCGTCTCTTACCTATCTTACAGTGAAGTTTATACCAAAATTATTATGAGGTACCTGTTAGGTTAATTATAAAAATTCAAATTGATTATTTTGTTAATTAAATAATGTACAACCGAACACGAATTGCTTTACTGAATTATGGCGGCGGTGATAGCATTAGTTAGTCAAAAACTCTGCATGCCAAGCTTCGAACGGAAATCCGTTTTATGTAAAATATTATACACCAATACTCGATACCGGACTGTGTATAGTGTGCTTATTTCATAACATTTGTAAACCGAGACAAATAGCGGCATCACGCGATGTCTATTAACAACATTTGTAAATACGCCGACATGTTTCTCCTTTTGTTATAGCTCTGGTTTTAGGCCGTAGGACAAATCATTATGGTTGTAGGTCACGACATAGTTTGTCAGTAGTTATCTATTTATATTGTAACTAAATATTTATAATTATTGTAACTAAATATTATTATATTGTAACTAAATAATAAACTACATAGCCAAACGAAGAGGCAGGCGAGATACCTGATGGTACGTAGTCACCGCCGGCTATGTACATTTGTAACAACAGAGGAGTCGCAAATGCTCACTGGCTTTGAAGGAAAAGGGACGGAATGGGATATGATGGGAAAGGTGGGAAAAGGGAATCTGGCTCTCAGGCGGAACACGACAAGGCGCTATTGAGGGTAGACTCCGGCCTGAGGGTGGTCGCTAGCCAGTCAGGTCGCACGATGGGACCTTACCACTAGCAATTATTATGGTCATGCCATCACCCAGCGCCACATCATGTTAATATATAATGTTATATCTACATCAATTTGTGAATTACCTTATTAATAGGCATAGTATTACGAGTATGTTAACATTCTCAATTATGCGAGGGAATGCATGGATTGAATGTTAAGTGGCGTCCATGATCATTTGTTTCAACCAAATATAACAGGTTGAACCCAATAACCGACAGGTTTAACTCCTGAGGGCTAAGGTGCAACATCCACAATATGCCACGGAACCATAATCAAGTAATTAATTAGAGAATTGTGATTTGGTTCAAACGGTGTGGCCAGGAGACTCGCGAGTGACAAGAGCTAAGTATAGATAATAAAAGGAAATTGGCATATTTTTATTTATTTTATTTATTTATTTTCATGGAAAACTTACAGCTAAACATTACAATGATTGATTTAAACAGTGTGACTTAATGAAGGCAATTTAAATTATAGAAGGCTTATAGACAAAACTTAGGTATATATTATTATACAAAACTTATATATATTATTATGTTTTAATTAATAAAAGAAAATCGAAAGACAGTAGAAAAACTAAAATTAACTAAATTTAAACAAATGATTTGACACTTTAGTCTTATATTTCCGTTCGTTCATCCTAGCTGTCTCTTTTTAATCGTAATAGATTATAATCGATAGAAATTATGTTTGAAAAAGTTGACGATTGAGTAGGAAATAGAGGTTTCATAAATTCTTAGAAAAATATTTAACACTAAATATTAAAGAAATGCGATGAGACTACAAGTTTAATAATTTCGGATTATTCCCTTTACTTGAGAAGCATAACAAAGTGATACAAGTACTATAAGGGCTTTTTTTTTCTTTTGGAGTTTACGGTATCCCGAAGAAAAAATACGTAAAAACCTTACATTGTGTAACTGTAACATACTAAGTGGCAAGGTGAAGTTAAGCATTTTAAGTATTTATTAGTTACGCTTTATTGCCGGTATAAATACATATCGTAACATATAAATCCAATTTAAAACATTCACTTCGTACGATATAATTATTGTTATACTTTCACTCCACTTTTATAATATTTCTTGCAACTTAACTTTCTTATGAGCAATGTACTTATGTTCTTATGAGCACCGTCACCGCTCCGATGCACTTACGACCTTTAAACTGGAAAGGACCATTTTTGTGTTCATAACATCGAAACGAAAACCGCCTGCGGCAGTATTGAAAGGTTCAAAGAAGAACGGCCAAGTGCGAGTCAGAGTGCGAACACAAGGATTCCGTACCAATATTTACATGGCTCTGTGGAATATTACCATAAATTAAACAACGCAACCAGATACAACGCAACCTTGTGTCACCTGTAATTTTTTAACTTTATTTTATTTTTTCTTAATACCTAATTATGATGTTTCTATTTTAATGTTATCACTTTAATTTTATTTACTAGCTGACAAGTTACAGAGGGATTTTCAAGACATGACCCCGAAAGCGTTTATCTCGTCAATTATAAATAAACACTTAACTCTTTAACGAGATTGTCTGCTAAAAGATAAAATAAAAAGAAGATTGAATAACTTCAGCAATTTAACACATAATGAAGACAGGCTACAAAAACGCGGTGAAAGCACACTGTCATCATTATACATTTATCTCTCATTTTACCAAACATCGCAATATATTTTCATTTGTATACATTTCCAATTGACAAGCAAACTATGCGAACTTGAAATGGAACTGACCCTCGGGCGCTCTTATTACGCAAATTCGCTTAGTAATTTAATACAGAAGTAACGCGAGCCCTAATTGAATGGTGGAACACGCATCGATGATGTATAAGATGACTATGTCCGTTAATAAAATTATTTTTCAATGCAACGTAATTAAGAGAA
The DNA here is from genome assembly GCA_018250315.1 of Hyalothyrus neleus pemphigargyra. Lineage (NCBI taxonomy): Eukaryota > Metazoa > Arthropoda > Insecta > Lepidoptera > Hesperiidae > Hyalothyrus > Hyalothyrus neleus. The sequence goes on along the minus strand of DWNK01000959.1, from coordinate 5,729 downwards.
GCGCCGGCAACGTGTAATTTTATGCATGCTAAAAAATTCATCTTTTTTCAATGCATTCAGAAGTCGGACGAGTGTAGTCCGAAGGCAGAGACGGCTTACTTAATAAATATCTTATTTAGAACTAACTGGCGCATGGCGACATTGATATTTATGCGGGGTTTAAACGAGGGAATACTTGCATAAAAATTAAATTTAATCGAAAACGCTTTTTACTAGCCCCGCACTAGGGTTGTAGTAAATTTACTTAGAATTACCGCCGAGAGTCATTCTCGCGACAAACCTTTATAAGCATTGAAATTTTTTAAAATAACAAAATAATGGGTTTTTTTCAATTCAATTATTTTGAAATTCAAATGTTTTTAAATGTAAATTTTGGAACATTCTATTTTAATTAAATTCATGTATAAAATTTGGTGTGTTGTGTAATCCCTTGCCGTGCAACCCTGGATGCAGTATCAGGTCATGCTTGTCATAAAAATACATTGCCATCAGTACAACTTGTAGAATTTCAACTTCATATAAGACGAAGTATCAAATTTAACTTGCAAATTTTGAAAACATACACATATGTATATAGGATAAGTTTAATAAGCGCTTTGAAAATGATTTTAGATTTAAATCACTTACACTCACACACACACTCAGCAACGCACTACGATTCCACGTCTAGCACTTAAACACCTAGATTCAGAAAATATATTTAAACTTTTCACGTATATCCACCGGGAAACGAACCCTTTGCGCGTCAGATCAGACCGGTACAGTTTTGCGCCTCGCGGGTCGTTACCTACTTCACGGCGTGTACACAAACATATTAGTACCCTTAGTATGAATTGCAAACAACAAATGCTTGATACACTATTTTGTATCGACTCCCGATTCCACTTATTTTATTGGCTAGAGTGAGCCATCGACTCGATGAACGAGACGCTCTCAGCCAATCAAAGAGTGGGAATTGGAAGTTTTCGTTTTCGATGATCGAGTAGTCGAAAACGAGCAAAACTTGTACTAAGAGTACAGTTCTTGCGTATAAAAAATATAGTAGCGTACGAAGTTTGCTATTAAGTTTCGCTGCGATAACAATATGGCCTTCTAAACTCCTTTTCACTAGAATCTTACAAGATTATGTCATAGGTAAACAAGCGCTGGTAACATTGTATGCAAGCTCCTTGCACGTAAATCGCAACGATTCTTTCGCCACGTCTTACGGGAACTTGGTGTGGCGTCAGCTTTTTTATGCCCTACTGGTGGGCTAGATAGATACATTAATTACTAGACTTATTATTTAAAAACAAAACACCCGACTGCTAATCGCTTAAGTTATTTTGTGCAGTAGACCATGCCAAAGAGTAGGTCGAAAAACATTACCCTCCTTTCTTCGGCAGCGGGGTAAAATATAAAACTAGCATTACGACTTTTTTAATTTTTTCCATACCCAACATCGGAACAATATACTCTAGAGGCACCAAACCACGGCTTTCCAACCTTTCCGCCGAGCCCATTCATTGCATGGTGAAGTAAGCACGTCCATTGAGTGGCGAAGGTCAATTTCATTTGCGATTCTGTATTTGTACACGTATACTGAACACACGCAGCCGACGTGTGCGCATGTGTGTGTATATTAAGGTGAATACACGACATACGACATGCGTACACAAACTTATTTTTTTTAATAATTTATTTAAAATAATGCGTCATGCGGCATTTCATCACGCGTCACCATTTAGTCACAAAGTTTTAATAAATGTTCACGTGTCTGTCATGTTAAAAGCTCGTATGTATTTGCATGGCATTATGCCGTTCCAGGTATATCTGATAGTGGAGTTTCAATAGCATTGACGGGGTGGGAATCTATTATCTAATTATCTATTCCAGGCGTGGGTCTATGTGGTTTTAACCTCCTAAAGAAAGTGTAGATTGTGCTGAAAATGGCTTAAATAAAAAGATACTACTTTTATTTAAGCCATTTGTTTAGTCAGTTTGGTTTGTTTTGCGAAAGATATTAAAAGACGAACTATTTCTGGTTCGGCCGCCCACTGGTTCTGTATCAAATCAAACTTAGTACTAATTAACGATGATGCTGGTAGAACGGCAACACTACCATGCGTTCGACTTTAATCCTAAGAACGAGAAGAGTGAGAACCATCAACCGTGATTTGCTTCACGTAGGAATTAGGTTTCTACGCCAGGTTAGGTTTTTTTCAGAAGTCTACTGGTAATTTAGAGAAATATATACGTGATATAAGTGTTATTTCCTTTGTAGTGTGCAACCACTTAGCTGTACCATTTTTTGGTCTAAGCTCGGGTTTTCTGACCTCTTCTAGTATATTATTGGAATCTCTCTGTGATAAGGCCTACGACAAAGTGTAGCGACTGCTACCCATCGGTAACAACCGCGACCGACTACTTAAGGTGTCCTCCGCGACCACTTAACGCGATAAGTACGCGTACACAAATAATACGCACGTGCGTGAGTATCCGGCCTTAAGCGTTTGAGACGCGGGGGTTATTGACTTATTCATTGTAATTTACAATTTATTCAAATGTCTCGTTTTGATAGATGAGCGTAGGATTTCGCAACGCGTCGTCACATACATACTCTTACATTATGTATGCGCGATGAGACTGTAGCCGATCGACAAACGATTGACTGTCTTCTTATCGGGCCGACGGCGATTCGTTTGAACGGCGATTTATTTGTGATATGTATAATGTATATAATATGTAATTTTTTTATCGTTCGCCATGTTCTAAATGTTAGTTATCCTTTAGTATATTAGTATATCCTTAGGCTAAATTATGGTGGCTTCTTAGGCGGGTTCAAATCCCTGCACATTGCAATTTGATTTGAAAACAATATGCGTAATAAAAAAATTGATATCACTTACTGTTGTGCAAGAAAACTTTGTGGCTTACCTTGTCCAATAGACAATGTTAAGGTAAGCCAAGATATTTAAAATTAATTTAGGTACTTACGTGTATCACAAATTATTATTTATTATATTAAATAGTTTTACAACGGCTGTTACACCATAATTAGAAGCATTTCAGTACATATCGTTCAGTACATTAAAAGGCAGCCCTAATGTTTCTAAGGTTAACGATTTCCGCGGAGGTTGTATAGCGAATCAGATGCACTAATCGTCCTACAAACTAGATGTGTAATTAACGCGGAAAATTGCTTACGCCTTCTCACCTTCACTAGACCGCATGTCGCCTGCAGTCTCGCTCGTGACGTCATCCCGATGATATGACACAATGATGCGGACTCGAATGACGTGACGGTTCAATGACATCGGAATCATGGTCGGCCAATCGCGAGAGATAGAGTTATCACGTCTTATCGCGAGTGACTGAATGTTTTAGGCCATGATCGGCCAATAGCGCTCCGTTTGGTTTGGTTTGACTGTGATGTAGGTGTAGGGTTTTGGAGCGAATATACCTACTATAGTCTAACTGTAGTAATACTTGGTGTAAAAATGCAAATACAATAAATTAGTTATTTAAATCTTTAAATATCTGTGTTTAAAGTTAAATTTATAATTTTTATTCAGTATAAATCTTAATAATTATGTGATTGTAAATAAATTAGATAATGATGATCATCAGCGGCCCATTACTGTCCCACTGCTCGAATCGGTCTTGTCTCAGAATCAGAAGGATTAGGCCATAGTCTACCACACTGGCCAAGTACGGGTTAGTAGACACATATCTTTCAGAACATTTTTCTGAAACTCACAGATGCTTCCTCGCGATGTTTTGACATGATTTGGAATACAAAAGTGCAATTCTGGGTTTCGAACCTGGACCCATGGAAGGAGAGAGAGAGAGAAGGAGAATTAAGGAATTTTACCAACCTCTAGGCTGTCACTGCTTAATCAAAACAATAAAAGTAATTAAATATTCCTCTTTAGGTTAAAAATAGTAATTCCATGATGTTAAAAATTTCGTATCCATCCCAACTGGGCGGTGTATTGTTAAAAGGCTGATCTGGTCCAGTTAATATGAGTTTGTTTTATTAATACATACATTTATTAGTTTTGTTGATAAATAGAATAGATAGAGAAGTGACACAGAACATGATACGTATCTTCTCTGCCCGAGTTATCCGGGTTTCATGTAACGATCTATGTAACCATAATGCATGGTACCATCAGCATAATTGTAACGTTGCGTCATTTACGATAACATAAATTTTATCTACTTAATAAAACTCACACTGACTAACCCATATATGTACAGACATGATACAAATCAGCAATTTGCTTGAAGATAACATTACAGGGTACCGGATTAATTACCTGCATCCTTTTAGCCGGAATCGGACCGATATGCCTACTACTTAAAGACTATGAAGCCTAATGACGGCTTATAGCACTTCCCCTCGCGCGACAAATAGAAGTTTAAAAACACTGCTTCAATTGATTGTTATTGGTCATTACTAGGGATAGCGACGTATCCGCAACGCTTTGATTGGTCGATTATATGACGACCAATAACAAGCGTGGATTTTTACCTCGTCTCCTGCCCTCTATGTGAATTAATATTCATTGGCCATCAATAGGCTTTATGTTTTATGCTACTACCCAAAAAATAAAAATAAAATCTTAATTTTTTATCATGATGTCCGGTAATGTGTGTGAGTTGGTGTTATAGTTATTATTGTTAGTAATTATAGTTATTTTAAGGGACATTTTAAGGTGTGCTAACTGAATAGACAGTAGAAATAACATACCTACTCTATTATACAACTCCAGTACCTACGGATAAAAGGCAAAAAATATAGATTAATATTTAACTACAAATTTATTAGTATGCTGACCCTACACGCGGACCGGGCTAGCAGTAATTTGATATAATAATGTTGCTTATAATAATTACGGAGCTAATTCCGATTCGGTGCTCGGAACAAATATTGAGGCAGACAAGTTTTTATTTTATGGCAATGTTTTCGTATGTTGTAAGTGTATTTGTGATAAATTGCATTTCTTTGTGATTGTATGATTGGATAATTTGAAATAAGAAATTTATTCTAGGTAACAAAAAAATAAAATTATTGTTCATGCAGTTCTATAATCGTGATTTAAGAGCTCTTTGTTTGGCTGATAGTAAGGTGTCATCGTGGCTAGCTAGCGACCATATAGCACGGTGGTTTCCGACCTAAGTGGCAGGTCGGAAGCCACTGTTAATAGCAACTTACCGTCCCCCCAAACTACGTCAACGCACATGGAATTTGTCTCTAGTGGTTATCCATTTAACTCTTCTGACATTGCCTAACTACGTATATCGTACACAGCTGTGCGCAATTTTTTTTTCTACTAAACCTAGGCGGTCCACCGGATGGTATGTGGTTACCGCCGCCTATGAACATTTGCAACCCCAAAGGGATCGCTGATATACCGCCGGCATTGAAGGCGAGCTCCTTTAACGCCACTATTGAAGAGTCGCACGTGGCCTCAGGAGGCCTTATTCTACAGGGAAGCGGTTCCTGTACGAAATCGTTAATCCCTACAAATCCATATGATTCGATCAAATTTACGCAGCGGCATTATAATATAGAACATCAGTAACTAATAATAGCCCCCTATCCTACCATAAACCCACTTACATAAATATTTACTATACATATGCAATAATAATATTATTTATCATTGTTTCTGAAACAATAGATCGTATCATTTGAATAATTTTATCTGATACAAGTGTTCGCAGTTACCGCGCGGGAGTAC
>DWNK01000958.1:0-10205 GCA_018250315.1 Hyalothyrus neleus pemphigargyra | reverse complement strand
GTGGGCTTTGAGGAAGATTACTCTACTGTGTACGTGTTAAAGTTTTTAAAATGAATAAATATCTTTATGTTAATAAAGAAGAAGCAAATAAAAAATATCATCTACATCTCTCTTGTATATACCCCAATCGTGTGTTTTGTATAAAATAAAGATTGATTATTTCCAAAATTAAATTAATTGATTTAATCAACATCTTCAAACCTATACTTATATAATGAAAATATACTTGCTGGAGATCACATTTATTTCCGTTTTCATGAAGAGACATATTCATTTTTCAATAGTTGTTTGTGGCCATGGCAACAAATATACATTCAATATATTTTTTGTTCTATTTATTACAGATTGGGTTATTTATCGTCCTAAATACTGGAAACCCTTACGAAGCCCTATGATACACTGTGCAGTAACATCAGTTATAAGAGATAATGTGTCAATCAGAAATGCAGCAAAAGCTAATAATATAAGTAAATCACAATTAGGTAGGCTAGTGAAAGAAGCAAGACGATTGTTAGCTGAAGAACTTTCCTAAGGATATACATATAGGGATTCAATAAGTCTTACGCACATACGTATATATTTCTTCAAAACAATAGTAGCTAGTCTATTATTTGATATAGTTATTGTTTTATCTATTGCTTATTTATATTAAGCACAGATGTTTACTACAAATGTCCAGAGACTGTAGACTAGCAAAATCAAGGAAACCATCCTCTCCAGATGTGCAGTTATAATTTGCCTTTTTCAAAGCTATAATTTTTTAAAATAAGCGTAGGTAAATATCACAACTTAAAAAAATAAAAAAAAACATTTTATACAGAGTTTATACTCTGATGGTTTAATACATAGCATAAACCTATGTTTACGCGGGCTGCATATTTCAAAAGGAATTTAAGTGAAGTAAGACTGAAATGGCGCGTACAACCAATTTAAGACAAAGATTCTGGATTTAAGAGAAAAATTCTTGAGATCATAAAATCACATTTATTACAAAAAACATAGATTAATAAAAGGCTGTGGATTAATATTACCTTCTTACTTAATTATTTTATTTTTCCTTTTATTTAGGAAACCAGTACCAATTATAAACATTTAATAGAGAAAGTATTTTTCTCAGTATTTCTTTATATTGAAAACATTGCCTGACTGGGATTATGCCTTCTATATACTTAGAAACTCTTAATTAAATTTTGCGCTTGAAACTGATTCAAACGTTTTCTTTACAGTATTTTTTAGAACCTCGACCAGAGGTACTCGACAGTTAGTTGTGGATGGGTACTCTTTCATCTGCCGAAGCTACTGTCTTAACTACATTAAGAAGATTTGGAAATGCGCCACCAACGCTGACTGCACTGCCAAGGTTCACACCATCCAAGATGAAATCGTCATCTTAAACAATGATCATAACCATCCTTCTCATGAGATTACTAATTCTAATACAGATTGGAAGTTGCCACGCATATCCTCGTCTTATACACATCTAGTCACTTAAATGTCGTTGTAATAATGAAAACCTTTTAGTTTAATCTCATTGTCCTGTGCCACGTTTTCGTAGATCAATGTATATGTAATATAATTAATTGCAATTTAATTTTTGTTTTTTTTTCTTTTGCTACTCCATCCGACCTGTACCAGTGATGCCTCCTGAAGCTAAGGATGGTGTTTAATTAATATCAAAGGTATGGCTGTAAAATACAAACTCCTACTTCTATAAGCAAATCTTTTCAAAAGCAAAGCAAAATTTTCTCGAAGAGGTGTGGTTACACATGAGGTGACCATCTCAGAACTAGCATTCTGTGATCGACTCCTGTTTGTTACGGAGATTTTTTCAGATATCCACTAACGGCAATTGTCACTTTGGAGGATTGCTTGTTCGTATGCCACTTCAAAAAAGAAATTAAGTAAATTTTAATTTAACTTACTGTATTGTCTTGTTAAGGGGAAGAGTCAATGTTATGATGTATATAAATGAACATATTATGCACCAATCAGCGCGTCACCCTAACACCATTTCACATTCTGCAGAAATGCGTACATAAGTTTTTTGCCATTATAATTTACGACTGAAGCAATTCGATGGGGATTCGATAGGGAAGCAATTTAACCACGGGTTTCGTCTTCTATTGTAGATACTTTTAAATAATCAGTTTTCCTTTTTTCAGAATGCACAATTTAGAATATGCATTCAGGAACCAACAAAAGGTCAGCAAAATGTCCCTTGACTGCTAGACTTAATTCATGTGATTTTTCATCTAACCAGGTCAAAAAACAGTAAGTCAAAGTAAAATCAACTGATTCAAATGCCACACTAAGACTTGAAAACTTCTATTATACACAAAGTGCATTTGATGAAGCAACTGAACCGCATGAAATATTTGCAGACTTTGATGATGTTGATTCATTAAAAGAAAGATTCTGACGACACAGATGATAATAATAATATGTACATAAACAATAAGTAAAATAATAAACAAGTATATAATGAATTTAACAACGAAACTGATTATATAATTAATAAAGACATGAATATTAAGACAGAAAACATATTAAAAAGAAAGAGATCTAAACGAACCGCGGCGGGATACAAAAGTCTGAATGAACTAGAACAAAATAAACAACAAGAACTTAGAGCAACACGTAAATTAAAAGAAGGATGTGATAGTCGATGTAAAAGAAAAGGCAGTGAAAATTTATCAGAACAAAACAGAATTGATATTAATAATGATGATTGGGCTTTAAATTTTGATCAAAGACGAATTTATATAAAAAGATTATGTACACAAGGAGAATTTCTAAGCCGGACAGTTACTATAAATACGGCTGATAAGCGTAAAAAGTTAAATTTCAGATATTTTTTTCATAATTCTTTAGGGGATATATTATAGGAAGTAAGACACTTCTTTCTTACTACATTAGGTTATGATAGAAAAAATAATACTTCTACTATATATAATATTCTTACATCGGAACATAATGAAGATAGACGTGGAAAACACCAAAAAATAATTCCATTGGATAGAAAAATTATAAGAGATCACATTAATTTGTACAAATCCACGATGTCACGCAATAAACAAAGAGCACCATAATGTTGTATTAATGCACAAGGAATTTTGTAAAAAATCCTCAATTAAAATTGTAATCTACGAAACATACCGTATTCAGGTTAGAAAAATTTGCTTATAAACTAATACAATTATTTTGATGTAAATATACTAAGATAATAATGAAAGATTTAAATTATGCTGGTGGTAAGCTATCATCGTGTATCTCGCCTGCTTCTTCGCTCGGCTTATGCATAAAAAAAGAAGATAAATTGATATTACTTTTTTCCTAAAGTATTTTGCGTAATTATGTCTTATTTTTATGTGATTATCGATATTTTTACAGATCAGTTCTGTAAACGGTAACCTGTGTAATTTGTAAACTGTATACTGGTCCACTTTATCTATTTCGCCTTAAATTTTTTAGCATATTTATAGCATTAATTTAATTTCAGGATCAAAGTTAATAATTATTAAGTAAGGATTTAATTACCTAATTTATGAAGTTGTTTTATTTCATTTATTATGTTATATTCTCTACAATACTACAGCACACACGGAAGCAATAACTCGTTAAAGAAGCTAAGTTTTACATCAATACTTTTATCTCATTTTATGATACTTATTTGACGGTTTTCGGTAACACAAAATTATTTAGAGATTATTTTTTACTTCCATTGTTAATGTGACTTTCATTGTAATTGTAATATTCAGACATCATAAAAACTGTGTGTCAATAAATTTGTTGTATATTGATAATACTTTGCTTTATTGGAAATATCAGTTTTAGGGCTGAAATGTTAATTATATTAACTAAAGATTTCCATCAGCTCAGATACTACTCACGTCTAAGGGAGGCCAAGTGTTAATACTTTATGGCCATCGGTACCATCGCGAGTACGGAACCAAGGGACGCAGTTATTGGCGGTGTACCAAGAGGCTAACGTACTCGTGCAAGTGCAAAGTGAGGATCATCGATGGGAAAATATTCGCCACTGGACAACACAGCCATTTTTAATACCTATATTTTTGTATATACACTGTAATAGAGTGCAGTCTTGGATCTTCCATAAATTAAACCAGTTTTTTATTTGACTTTCTACGTTTTCGTACAATTAAGTTAATTCATTAAGTCAAATGTTAAGTCAAAAGTAGTACGTATGTATATTAAACATTCAGAAAAAAATATCTACTTATAGAAAAGAAGTATTTGTTATTTTTTCGTTGATCATTTTGAACAAAAAAATTTTTTTTTTTGTCAGTTTTAAAATTAATAAACTTTTTATATGTTACTAGTAGAACTAGTAAACATAAGATACAAAGTGCACATAACACAATACAATAATTGTGGAATATCAAATATCACACTTGTATTGTATAGTATGTTATATATTTACTGATAAAATCCTAGTTTTGTTTTCTGGTATTGAACACAACTGTGCTCTCACCCTCATACGAATCAGATCGTATTAAAAATATATAATTACAACGTGGTCAAACAATCCACATAATGAGGTATTAAAATTTTGTGTAATATGTGCCATTAAAAAACCAATAATCTAAGAAGTCGTGTTTTTTTTTCAACCATTTTTTCCATTTTACTTCCGTGTTTTATTTTATATAAACCTATGTACTTTTTTTAGCAATTCTATCAGCAAATCAATTTATTTAATGTGTGAATACTAACAGTAGTTTGTTTTGCAGATTCTCTGGCCAAAAACGCTAACACATGTATTGGATCAACAAGTGACTTAATGGATAATTGTTCAGACGATGACGTTATTGAAGTAGTAAGAGACGAAGCGCCAATTGAGATTCTGTCTGATGGGGAGGAAATAGAATTACGAAATTCCTCGCAGGAAGAAAAAACAGAAACTCCTAATGAAACTTTTCAGTTCATGTCAATGTCCAATATCGCAAATATGACTAATGAAACGCAAGATCCTCTAAGAGACCATCATGACCCGTTAATCAACAATGGAGAAACCTCCGAGTCGTCAAATATATTAGTTCTTACAATTGGTTCGATTCAGTCTTCCGAGTTCGATAATATGGATAATCAAGAGAAACAAGACGAAAATTTGAATGATACAAGTGATGAGAATTGTTATATTAATGTAACTGATGATCCAATAGTTACCAAGGATGAAGAAACGACAAATATTAGCAATGCATCATGCTTTGAATCCACACAAACTCTTTTAAAAGAGACAACTACAATACCTGCTAGTATTCCAGATGATAAGACTATCGATGTTACTACTAACAAGGAAACGAAAATAAATGAGGGATAGTACGATTATCTATTAAATTGTTAACTAATTTGATCTCTACTATATTTTACCCTTACTAATTTTAATTAAAATGTAGAAGAATAATCAAGTTTAGTTAGCTTCTAAAGTTATTATTATTTAAAATATTTCAAATAAAACATCAATTCTTCGTGCATTGCTATTGAAGTGCAAAATACAAAAAAAATGCTTTTATTGAAATTATACAAATTGAGAAATAAATAGAGATTGGTAAAATGATAATACATCTATATCAATGTTTTCTGACGTGTGCGATATACATACTAGGCTACAAAGTAATTTGGTATATTTATTTTTCAAATCAATTCAATGAGTGTTTGAAGCATTTTCAACAGCTCATTATTTTGCATTCTAGTCTAGAAACCGCATTTAAATAATATTTGATATGAATAACTTATTATATTCTATTATTTTTCTATGTTTTGATCTACTTCATAAATACACAAGTTGGAAATAAAACAGTCTTAGAAGGGTTCAAATACTGATCTAAATGATATCTAGTAAATCTCTCGGTGCAAGTATCGTAGGGCTAGTATATCACTTGGTTTGCAAATGAAACAGCACGTTAGATTTTATGTAAAGCTACTTTACGGAAGACCTATGGTACCACAATATCACAAACAATTTGTAACGTTGTCGCTTTTCTTTAGGCTAAATAATTTAATGTTTTGTTAAGTTAATATAGTAGTTTCTTTTAATTAAAACTGATTATTGGATTTGTGATTTTTACTTAGAATACCTGGCGTAGTTGTTAAAGTTAAAACAACATTCTTATTGTATTAGCTTTTATTCATTACTATTTTTAAAAGCATTTGAACTCTGTAGATCGCTGCTGTTTTAGATATATCATCAATGTTTCTTGTGTTCTGGTTTGAAATAAGTCGTAAGGAGCTACATCTTAACAAGGTAAATCGTTCTATGTTCTCCTCAGTGGTTACAACGTGCATTACGTATATTTGTGATCTTACTATTAGTTTTTTTTATGTGTAAGCCAAACTAAGAGGCAGGCGAGATACCTGATGGTAAGTAGTCACCGCCACCTATGAACATTTGCAACACCAGAGGAGTCGCTAATGCTCGTCGGATTTAAGAGGAAAAGGGTCGGGAAAGGATAAAAAGAATGGGAAGGGTAGGAAGAGGGACTCTGGCTCCCAAGCGCACTACCGAAACACGACAAGTCACTATGACGGTAGACTCCGGCCTGAGGGTGTTCGCTAGCCAGTCAGGTCACACAATGGGACCTTATCTTTTTGATTATACATAATGCCATTTTTACTCTTGGAAATTTATGGGTTAATAATAACAAAAAACAAAACCGCATAATATATTTTCAAAGGTCATCTTTCTTTAGATAACAAAAATTTTAAGTTTTTTCGAAATGTAGTGTTATTTGAATACAACGTTAAGTGTTTTAATAAATATTATCCTATTCTTGCTTGAGATTAAATCTAATTGCCTAAACTTCGTTAAATACGCTTTGAAAATATTATATCTGTTATAATTTTAATAATGTTTTTTGTCATATCCATATGTCCATCATTGTCCATTTTAAGCCGTCCAGGTTCTTTTCCAGTGTAGCAAATTACCTGCTAGATTTGCTCTCTCTATATACTCTATATACTCAGACCAACCCATGTCGCTTAGTTCTGAACACAACCAAAAATGTTACCTGTCTAACCTTATAAAGAAAACATTGTGCAGGGCATTGGCCTTAACGAACCTGTTATCGTTAATTCATTTAAATTTAATGACGAGATTCTCAACTTGAGCAACGTTATTGTTGTTGTCTGATTCAAAATAATACTACTGAAGATGATTTAAAGGCGATCATAAATGATCAAAAGTCGAAAGAATTAAAACTAAACAAGTAAATACTTAATTAATTAAATACATAACTCTATAATTTCCTAAAGACTGAACGGTAAAAACTGTATTAAAATTCGTTGGTGAGTTAAAAAAAAGTAAGAGAATATTCAGACAGTAATAGATAATATTCTATAGTATTTAGAAATACATTTATATTATTTTCGTTTTTACAACTTAACATTTTAATTACAAGTTCCGAACATACCTTAGGTAACGATAAAGTATCCAATCGTAATGACACTGCTACACACTTTTTCGTTGTAACTTTTTAACAAGATTTTTAAGTTATTAAACATAAAACAAAATTTCAGGGCAAACTATGCACTTCTTCACGAACGTCAACGGGCGGAACGTGTTGATGATCAACAATTATCGCTTCATGAAGCACTATACCAGCAGACGCGGCAGGATTAGATGGAGATGCTGCAGATCCTTCAACCGATGCCTGGCGATTGCCATCACACAAGGAAATGATCTCGTCAAACTCAACAACACACATAATCACGAAGAATATATGGGTTTTTAATAGCAATATTTTCTGTTGATATTCTCTGTCCAGGTTAAGTTGCCGATTTACTTACGTGCACTACTTCAATGTGGTGGAATATTGTTCTCATATAACATAGTAAACGTATCTAATTTAGAATTTGTATGTTTACATATGTTTAATAGACTGGAGCGTAGGGGGAAATGAAGTGGTAAGTTTCATTTTCTGTCGACAACAACCGATTGTAAAAAAAACTATGTTCGGAATATTCATTCATTCTAATCAGCTGCCACGTCTAAGTTCATTCTGCCTCCTATGTCCTTTAATTATTTATGAAATTATTAATGAAAAATACGCTTGTTTTATTGATTCTGCTAGAAGGATGTAGGCGAAAAATGGACTCTGTTTAACTTTATAAATTACGTTTCAGGGCGGACTGAATACCGTTATGGATCTGAATCTAGTCAAAGAGATGTTACGAGATTGTTTCAAGAAACGGCCTAATCATGGGAGAGCCCAAATCCTACTCCTTGCCTTTGCAAACAGCTTATCAATATTTCTTTTGTATGGATTGATAAGTTTGGACTATAATTATACTAGAGATAAGTTGCACTGGGCTATCCAACAGTACACAACATATTCTGCAGTAAGCACAACTATATCCTTCTTCGGATCCTTCGTTGGAGTGATGGTGGTTCAGAGGTTTCTGCGCGTTAGTGATTTAGCGTTTGCAATCGTGGCGTTCCTGTCTGCAACAGTGGAATACTTGATTAAGAGTTTTGCTGTAAAAACATGGCATATGTATTTGAGTAAGTAGGCTTTTGTTTACGTTCGAATGGTTAAATTAAAAGCTCAATTCCATAATACTTTATTTATACCATAATATTTTAATATAAATAATGTTTCAAAGACAAAGTAAATGTGCAGATTGTAACGATTTTTTTTATATTTAAGAAAAACGAAGAAGCAGGCTGGACTTTCGCAACACTAGACGAGTCGCCAATGCTACGCCGGCTTTGAAGAGAAAAGGGATATGATGGGATTGGAAGGATAGGAAGGGTGGGAAGGAGGACTCTGGCTCTCAAGCCACTACCGGAACACGACATGTCGCTAATGACGATAGGCACCGACCTGAGGCTGGTCGCTAGCCAGTCAGGTCACACGATGAAACCTTGCCAGCAGCAAATAGAAGAGTAGTCGTAGATGTGTTTGATGCGTTACTTATATGCGCATATGCGGAATGGTTTTATGTTTTAAACATTGAATTTCATCCTCAATAGCGACATAATTAGATTAACATTTTACGACATAAAGAAGTTTAAAATATAGAACCATCTTATCATTATAGCTTTATCTATTCCTCTTTTTAGTACTTGTAACTTTATTTAATTTTATTTCAGGTGTCGGTATAGCGTTGTTCAAAGGTCTATCAGCCCCTCTTATAAGGTCTCTTTTGACAAAGATTCTGCCAGTAGTAGACATAGCGAAGGTGTTTGCACTCATGGGAGCTTTAGAAGGCCTATGTCCGCTCGTCTCGCCGGTCATTTTTAATTCTTTGTACGCCTTCACACTCGGAACATTCCCTGGAGCCATTTACATACTTACTGGCGCAATCACTACCTTGTGTGCGGTGTTTTTGGTGTAAGTAGTAGAGTTTATTAACAGATACATAGATAAGATAATTTCATTAACGTCTCATGTGACATTATCCTTTAAATCTGTATAATGTGATATCGTCAATTTTCAAGCACAAATGACTGTACTTTAAAATGAAGAATGTGTGGGCCAATTATATTTCTAACACAACTTTATATTAATATAGTCGATTAATGATGCGTAAAAAGTTACTATTGTTTTAAAACAAGTTAGTAGTTTCGAACAGTTTGTCTTAGATTACAAAATCATAGAATCAGAAGGGAGCGTATCTCTTCAATAAAATTTATAAAAGCGTGTAGGAAAATTTTATTAAAGAAAACTAATAAAGGAACGATTCGGTATGTATTAAAAATATTCTCTTTGTTATTGTTTCAGAATCGTCCAATATTACAGATGGAGAAATACGTCAATTACCTACGAAAATTTGATCCCAGAAGGATCAACATCATCTTCTTAGTGACACAAGAATTATTTTAATTATTTATTATTCAAAATATTTATGTACCATGTTTGAAGCAATGTATTATTTTAATAGGATTTATTTGAATTCAATCAGTAGGTTTAACTACATATTCAAATTAATCTTCGGTCCTAATAAAACAATATCCATTACTGCAGAGCACGTTAAAATCAATGCATATATTCAATATGTTTTTAACATAATATAGTGGATAATTTTGGATTACCATTTTTAGTATAAAATTAGATATAGTATGAACGTTAACATTTTCACTAGACACCATATTATTTTTGTACATTAAATATCCTACGGGTATTA
This sequence comes from Hyalothyrus neleus pemphigargyra, assembly GCA_018250315.1. Taxonomy (NCBI): domain Eukaryota; kingdom Metazoa; phylum Arthropoda; class Insecta; order Lepidoptera; family Hesperiidae; genus Hyalothyrus; species Hyalothyrus neleus. Next base: position 62 of record DWNK01000958.1, on the reverse strand, counting down.
TAATAATATATAATGAAGAGTGATTTTAGGCCATAATTATATTTGTCACAAAAGCTAAAATT
>DWNK01000957.1:0-10205 GCA_018250315.1 Hyalothyrus neleus pemphigargyra | reverse complement strand
GAACGTATTTTAGTTTTTTTTCTTTGTGACCTATTTAAGGTAGGACTCTTGTTCTATTTGAAGATTATCACGCACACAGATATTTGTTTGTTGCTTGTAAGGATATACTTAGTGTCCAATCTTGTTTCGGCACTGACATCATGTTCCCTTCCCCTGTAAAATATCGATAAAACATCACGCATCACTACGCTTGTCCATCTAGCGTTAAGTTTTGCTTTGATACAAAATAACTTAACAATTCATACAAATATGACCCTTAAAACCTCCCACCATAGTACAGTTACAGTTCTGCTCAATTAAAATTCAAATGCACTGTCGACTCCGCTGGTAAGAACGGGACAGAGAATTAACATTTTCAAAGTTTCAGCGCACCTTTTGTCGTGAAAATGTGAACTCTATGATCACTTGTATAAGGTTGATCAAGCGTGGGGTGTTTCAGTTCATTACAAAATGAAATAGGTATCGGCATAGTTGTATATAGCGCATGCGTGGATGGGGACTGTACGTCAGTGACGCGACGATCGCCTCGCCAGGCGCTCGCGTAGCGCCGCCACGCGGCCGCGAACAGCAATTATGAAATTCAAAAAGTGAACGCTGCTACGATACATTAAATAAACTACCCTCATAACATTATAGTGTTGAGATTTTGAGTGTGCTGAATTTTTTTTATGAATTTTATGTGTGACAGAACGAATGTGAGTGAAAACAAGGTTTTCAGATACAGGTCTGTATTAAATTACTTGGTCGCGTGTTTGGTTAAACTATTATGAAATTGCCCAAAATGGTTGGCGGGCTATAAACTTTTGTTAGATACTAATCTTTGAAAGCGGGAATTGCACGCAGGCTGTATGTTCGCGTACGTAAAAATGAACAATTGTAAAGACTTCAGCCATAATTGTTCCTGTATTTTCTAGGTCACGGAACATTAAGTACTAGGCATAGTATGTATTAAGTAGCGTAAGTTGCATATAAGCTTGTCGAAGGTATTCCGTAAGTACTACAAAGTTTTTCCGCTCTACTAGTATAAGATATCTCACTCATATATCATATAATTTAATTTACTAAAACTGAATTTATGTTCTCGAAATCAATTTGTTGACCGTTGGTACACCGGTATCATATCAAGAATGAGAATGGTCAGCAGTACTCGCAAATAACCCTTACTTACCTAGTTGCTCGGACTAGATAGGTGAAAGTTTTTGACGCTATAGAGTTAAATTTGATAAATTTAGGTATACTTAAGGTTTCTTTAATATTATAGAAAGTAAGTAATAACTAATTAGCCAGCAATTTTCTATATATACCGTTTTAATGTACACCTATGAAAATATTTTAAGTTATCGCGTAAACCACATCACAATCAAAAAAGAAGTAAGCGAACAGAGATGGATTCGAAAGGTAATGGCCAGGCATTTGGTATTTTCATATAATATACATATTTATACATATACATATATAGATATTTATATAGTACACATTTGATTTCAAAACATCGATCTTGCATGCCCAAGAGCCTTACCCACAATTTTTTCCAAATAAGTGACACAAAAAGTAAGTGATTTTTATTCACAGGTTTTTAAAGTGGGAGGGAAAAAAAGGATCAATATACCGCAATAGACATATTCGTTGTTTAAATATAGAATGGCATCTTTGTAACCCAATACTCAAAGCAAAAAAGATGATCTTGACTGAAAGTAACTGAATTAAGGTTAAATTAAATAAATACAAAATATACAAAATTAACGAAGAGTTCTTTGAAGTGGTTCCAATCTGCATATTGTTCCAAAGCAAAAATAATTAGACAAACAGATTTGAATATTTTTGTCCAGTGTTTTGATATCGTGATGAATTGTTATCTTCTTGGCTCACCTCATATTGAATCAACAAATACCTTTATTTTCTTCAACACCAATATTGATAACAGTCAAAATACGAAGAAATAAGAATCTAAATGTGAATTGTAAGATGTTACAACCCTGCCTTACAAATAATGAATTTGAAATTGAGCACACGCACATCTGATCTCAAACTGGTTGACAAATATTAGCTTTAGATTCATTTCAATAAAATATGTAATGACATAGATAAAAAAACATATAGATACAAATTTGTCATACCGAGTAGAACTGGATGATTTTTTTTTTGTCTATTTTGGTCTACCGTAGAACTATATGGACTAACGCAAATAAATCTACATAAACAGGAAATCCTAGCCGATATCGTACGAGATGCATTGTTACTCCTGACGACCAAAATGGATGCGTCTTGCGTATGTGCGTATATCAGATGTTAGAACCGTTACCGTATGGTTCATTTCGGAAGGTGCCAGCAGCATCTCAGTTTCTAGACCTCAGCCCCTAGGAGTAACAACGCATTTATGAGCGACTTCAGGTAGAACTACTGTTTTACGTGCAATTAGTTTCAGATATCTATGGACGGCAGTGATCACTTACAATAAGGTGGTGACCTATTTAACCCATTTAATGTATATATATACAAAACATGACATTCGTATCCGTTTAATTATTTTATCTTATGGTTTATACAAACGAAGTCCAGTCTAAACAAAAATCGCAACTGCAAAGTAAACAATCTATTTGCGACCCCACAGTTACTTCTGAAATAAGTTAAATGTAAACAGCCGTCAACACTACAGTTCCGGGAATTCTCAGACGGACTTCTGACGTTGGTTTGCTTTTTAAAAAAAAAATAGACAAATAACCATTGATGTAAAATATCGCCGCGCTGAAGTAACGTACTTTATAACTAACTACCTTTTTGCTACATAAAGATTTGCAGTAAAACAGTTGCGCATGGCGAATACTGGATAGAATAGTCTGACGATTGTTGAAGATCTGCCTCAAGCAAACAGGACACCAACGTCTTGACTCATGACTAATTAGTTACTGTTGAGATAGAATTCCTTAGCATATTTAGTTATGATATTGATGTAAATGAGCCTAAAGTCAACGATGTTAGCAGGTCACTACTGACTATGGGCAAATATGATACACCGATTAGAATAAACGTCCTACCTTATGACGATCATAAATACGTCGTAATAGGAACCAGACTTAAGATCATCATAAGACTGCAACTTGATGGTACGCCTTAATAAACTTACGTCACCTTAACATATTTTCTTTGACTAACACTTATCTTCAACAGAACTGAAAAAACATAGATAAATTTATACCGCATTTAGATGGGGAAATTCAAAATCTGAAATGAAATAAATCCTACTGTGGATACTACTAACATCCTGTTCACAGAGAAAGCTGTATATCTGTTAGTGACACAGTCAAGTCGATTCGATATCTAAACATGAATGAAATGAGACATTTAACAGATTTATGGTTGTAATATTCTCAATGAAGATGTAACGCTAATGAAGTGACACTAAAAGACGGGGGACAGATTTGGAGGTATAATTAATAAACCAATTACGGAGTTGTGATTAATTTTAAACTCAGCAGTCTGACAATGGCAGGCAATCAATCAAGAGCAGTTTCAATATAAGTACGGTTATAATAAAGTTGGAACAATATACAATACCGATTTTGCGGTTTAATAGGAAGCAAATATTATTTCCTGTTTCAGTAGCTTTTGAGAAATTATGCTGACTACTCATCTGAACTGGGTCAAGATGGTGGACTATAACATAATCCCTTACATTTTTAGACTATACTAGAGCTTAACAGCGAGACTAACGGTGATAATAATATATTACAATATTTACAACACAATACTCTTTAGTGTACATAAAATTATGCGATTGTCGCTATTAGCAGTTTCTTTCAGGACTGTTACAGAATAAGGACGTGCTAATAAGAACAAAATAAAGAACGACAGGTAGGGAGACAAAGGAAGTTAAGAATAACAAGATGAGACAAAAATGACAAGAGTAGACAATCAATTAAAACGATAAGATGTTTATGTCAAGACGAAAAATAATTATGGAAATGCAATTACAGTTTTGTCAAGTAACACTCCTTAACTTGTGTACGAGCACGCCTGAGGAGACATCAAAAATGGGAAAAGGTTCCTCTATATTTGTATCCAATAATAGCTTAGGACGATGATAACAAAAGAACATGATAATGATGATACTTAATCAAGCAGAAAGCTGTTTCTTATTCCTTAGTTATTTTATTATTCCGTATTAGTATTTATGTTGAGAATGCTGATGATTTTGAAAAAATAGATATTATAATAAGAATAAAAATAACAGGATTATTTTATGAGTATATTTAACCGTTAAAGGAAATCAAGTTTTTTAACAAACAATATTGGGTTGATGCTTATGGAGTATGTATACTTGACTAGTTTCCGTCTATGGCATCTCCCGCGTGAACTACATGATTTTGACTATTTTCCAGTTCAACCCCCACTTCTCCCTCATAGGGGTAGATTATTGAAAAAAAGTAGCCTATGTTCATCTCCATACTTTAAACTATCTCCATATTAAATTTCATAACATTCGGTCCAGCTATTTGGCCGTGAGAGCGTAACAAACAGACAGAGTTACTTTCGCATTTATAATATTAGTATGGATGTATATTCTGCTTGTATATTATTCTGTAGTTGGTTTGATATTTTAATTAAATTTTACTATTGCGACAAGAACGAAACTGTCGCGTTGCAAACCAAAAAGTTTTACTTTTCGTTACTATTCTTGTTAATATAACAAAACGGTCCAAACAGTACCGTCGGAAATAGGACGCGCCTAGGGCTAACGAGCTACCATTCAGCTAGATCTCAGCTTAAAACAAATTTCTCGGGCTTAAATGATGAAGTAAATCTTAATCTCCGAGATAATGTTAGTTACTTGACTACCCTAGAGTGTAATGTTTTTCAAATGTAGGAGTATTTATATCTACATGTGTATATTTGCATAAAATGAGCGGTGTAGGCAAAATGCGTCGATCGTTTTTGATTATCCAAGTTAAAACGTCAGGGCCGGGTTGAGTTGCTAGTCACTAGTGGAAAAAATTTCATGGGTGGATTGGTCTTTTAATAAACAGTTCCTTAAAAGGAGAGAACCTTAAGCAGTCAGTCCCGGTTCTTATCAATAGATAATATATAGATAGCAGTCTGCTGACTTTTTTGCTTACCTCACCTTAATTCCTATCAGTGTACAAAAATCTAATCAAATATTGCGTACAGCTAATCACCCGATTTGAAAATAAAAATTATAATTAGTAACTTGAAGTAAATCTATTTCAATAAAAAAAGAATACAAAACAATTGATTTTAATTTAACATGATCTAATTTTATATAACTTATATTCATATGTTGTGTAAAATATTTAGATATTTATCCCAAATAAATTATCTTTTATTAGTTCCCTATTAACTTTCTATATCCCATAGCCTAAACGGCCTATTCTATTTGAACATAATGAGGGGTAGTTTGATACGTCTTAATTATAAGGGTGACATACATTAATTATCCTTTATAAATACATACAGCCTGATATTCTATTTTAGTGGTTTCTATTTTTATACACAAGGATAACGAATTTATGAGAAGATGTGAAACGCTGCATGAGCGCATAAGAAAATAAATTTGACATTTTGACAATTTATAAATATCTATTATTGTTGGGTATACCATCGATTAAGATAGAGAAGAAGAGTTTCAAAAAGAAGTTTAATAAAATTATTTATTGAGGGATAATAATGAGTGGTGAATGCTTTTAATGAGAACTAATGCGAATTCAAATCCGCATAAATTGTGTGGTCAAAGACCGTACTATTAACTCCGTACTATTAAGACGCTCACTACGCTAACCACAACAGGCAGCGCTAAAATGGCGAAAATCAAATTGATACAAAATGTTATTGTCTGTGGTATATGCAGTAGTATGAGTAGCAACGGGAGAGTACTTGATACACTACTTTGTATCGACCGTTGATTCAAACGCTATGATCGAAGTTTGATGTGGTCAGTACAGTCCATATTAAAACGTCTACATTTAAAACGTGACATCTAAAATCACTTATGTTGCCGCTCTTAAGCATGGCGATAAGTATGGCGGTGGTACTCCTCAGTTATACTGACTCAACGTGGTAAGAATTCTAGGTTGCTTCCTGGTTAAATTCTAAGCTCATTTGTACGTTTTATGAGCTAAATACAAAGATCTTCAGATTATGGCTTGCTGAAAGCCAAGCCAACCCTAACCAAGGCTAAAATCCAGCATTCAATTCTGAAAGACCCATTTATACTTCCCGAGTCGTTTTCTTTAAAATCTTCCTTTCCTTTACGCGTTTAGTGTTTGAATGGATCTCGGGAATCTTTTGCGATTCAGTTTAGATACAAGTCGTTAGAAAAAAACGCTTTTTAGAATACGTTTTCGGATATTCAAATAAATGTTAAAGGTTCGTAAATTTAGATTTAACGAAATGCGTGTTAGTGCGAATGGAAAAGTCAAAAAAGTGCTACGCGCGAGTTTATTACGGCCTTTTTTAAATATGTATAAGCCTAACGAAGAAACAGGTCCGCTACCCGATGTGAGGTAGTCACCGCCGCCTAAAAAAATTTATAACAACAGAGAAGTCGCCGATGGTACGCTAACTTTGAGGGGAAGATGGAATAAACAATGAATGTGCAAGTTTTAGTAATGATAAGCTTACAGGATGTAAGAATGCTTTGAGAACCCGTATGCCCTGAGGATACGCTGACAGATGTATCGTAATAGGACGGAAAGGGTGAAAAGTGGGAATCTGACTGAGGAAAAGAGACATCTATATATTGTAATAAAACGATTTATTTCTTTAAATAAACCATCCATATCTGCCATTCAGTTTCTGTAGTAGCAGGTATTCTGTCCCAAATACTAAGCCAAAACGCTAAACAAAATCCAGTATTCGAGCTGAATTACTCGTTTATACATCCCGAGTAATTTTCTTTAGGTAACGTTTTTCTTTTCTTTACACTGATCCTTTCGAACACAAGCGTTTGAATGGATCTGGTGAATCTTTTGAGATTCAGTTTAAGATACAAGTCGTTAGAAGAAACGTTTTTTGGAATCTCGTTTTTAGAGATACAAAAAAAAATCAACGGTTTTAGGATTAGCGAAATGCAAGGGAACGAGAATGGAAATGTAGAAAGAGCTGCTTCGTTAGATTATGGCCGGACTTACTACTTCTATTAGGTTAACTAGTTCCCACCCCCGGCCTCGCTTGCATTCACTTGAAATTAGCAAACGGACGTAAGTAAGAGTAAGATAATTTAAATTATGACCAAACGTTACATATTATATATTATGTAGTCCAGCCATTAAGTGATCACTGCTTCCAATACCTGTATAGGCTCCGAGCAGAATCTAATAAAATAGAGGCAGTATCTGTACTCTTAGTATGAGTTGCAATAAAAAAATGCTCGATATTATAATATTTCGTATGGATTCCCGATTCCGCCTATTTTATTCAATGATTCAATGAACAAGGCACTCTGATCCAATCAAAAAAATTTGAATCGGAAGTTTTAACTTTCGGCGACCGAGTAGTCGAAAACAAACAAAACTTCTACTAAGGGTAATATTAATTTGTACGGATATCGTGTAAAATAAACTGGACAGAATTTGATAAAAAAGCTTATTCCATAAAGGCACAGCTAAGCGCTAACATCATCTACTAGCATATATTTTAACATAATGTGAAGTTAGTACGATATAGTTTTGTCGAAATTAAAGTAGCGAGTAGTACGTAATCACTGAGTTGTAGAGCAACTCAGTCATTACGTACGTTTTAGTTTTAAAGTGTACTTCAAACGGCTAAATACATACGTATCAAAGTACTCTCTCCAACCATCCATACTAAAATTATACATGTAAAAGTAACTCTCTGTTACGCTATCACAGGCAAACTGCTAGACCTAATGTAATTAAACTTAACGTACAGATATTTTTAAGTATGGAAATGAACATATGCTATTTTTTTTTTAATAAACCGCTCTAGAGCTGAAGTGGGAGTGAGCGAAGTCGCGGGCGAGAAGCTAGCAAAAAAGAATGGTTGTCTGTAAAGTCGGTTTACAGACGATAATTTTACGTCGTAAGAAAAAATATTTTTTTTACAAAAATTAACATTTATTTCAACTCGTTAATTCAAATATAAATTAATTACAAATAACAATCTCCTACTAACAAGTACCAAGCGCTTAGGCTGATATTGCCTCTCTATCGCTTGTTTCGTAGTTCTCGCTTGCACGCACCGCTCAGGCGGAACGTGACAACAGGGGGAACGTGACAATTCTTCGTACATGTAGCCGGCGTTCATCGATTTATAAGACGTCAAAAATAAAGTAAAATTAGTATTAACAATCCTACCTACTACATGTTAAGTGTAATAATTGGAAACAGCCATGACATCATGTCTTAAATAATGTTCTCAAATGATCATGAACTCATTGAAGTAAATCTTAGCACTCAATCACTTTCATTGACTGCTTGTTTACGTAAGCTGTTATTGTTAGCGAGAGCTTACGTGTTATCGCGTGAATATTAGACTACTTGGAGAAAAATATATTTCGTTCTATTTTAGTAACTTTAACGGAGCGGAAATAGGAAATAGCGTTTACAACTCGGCAATGGCGGTAAGCTCACATGGTGTGAGCTGAGTAGCTAGCGACCACCCTCAGGCCGGAGTCTACCGTCAGTATTCGTCGTGTCCCGGTAGTGCGCCAGAGAGCCAGATTCCCTCTTCCCACCCCTCTTATACATAGGAGGGCCTATTGCAGTGCCTGTGACGACGTGTCCTCGGGCCCTCTGGGTTCTAAGGTTGTTTTTGCTTCTTGTGAGGTCGGTGACACGAGATCTTGTCTCGAAAAAGAAATGCCTGAGTTCGAAATCAGATCCAGACGTAGCGACAGTATTTCTTAACCATGAAGCCTACTACTTGTTACTTCACCTCAATTCATATCAAAGATGTCGAGTCAACCAAATTGTTCAACAAAGGCGGTTCGGGAACAATTTGTACGAACAGAAAACGATTCTCGATAGAGCGCCGGCTGGCGTGGCGTTTGGTCTTGATTACGAAGGTAGTGGAAATAAAGTTATCGTCAAACGATGTTTTCTAAATGTATGTCGTCGGAAACGTGGTTTGATATTTTATGAATTTTAGTTTTAAACTTCTGAAATCTTTTATTTTTTAGGGTTACATACACAGGTGGGTACGAACCCCTGTAACTGACTACGTTGTCTGTCCGTCCGTGATTTACAAATAGTAAAAAATCAAATGTCTATCTATTAATAAACATATGATTTTTTACCATTTGTGGTGGTAGGAAACCCTCAGCGTGTGATGACTCGCACTTGACCGGTGTTTTAGCTGCGTGGTAGAACCAATTTGGGGTTCAGTCTCAGTGAGTGTGGTGAGCGTTGGCAGTCCTGACTTCCTCAGACCAGTGTCTACCTTTAATAACAACTAGTGTTCTATATATCTGTAGCCTCGGGGTCTGTGGGTCGTCTAAGTGTTGCTGCTTTTTATAAGCTCACCGTCATGAGCCCACATCTTTTCCTAAAGAATGCAATGTTTATCCCATCTTTCCCTTCAAAACCGACGTAGCATTGGCGCTTTCTCCAGTGTTACAAATGTCTGGGCGATTAGCATTAGGCAGCCCGCCTGCTTAATGCTTACACAAAAAAAAAGATTACATAATGGTGGTCAGTAGTTTGCTAGATTACTTACTTACATACTAAATTATCTCATTCCTTACATTCGCTCGGTCGCCTCTTGTAACACCCACGGAGAGCGAGTGGGTGGGCTCTTAGCGAGAAGCCTACTCAAAATTTTAATAAATACAAATAAAACATCAAAAGAGCTTTGTTACAATCATAGTAATACGCCCACCGTATTCTCAGACTTGATTATAAGAAAGTTTTTATTTACACAAGCAATGTATTGCGTTTTATATTATTTCTAGTAAAAATATAAATAATTGGTTTAGATGATATTCTGGATGCATATTTCTGTACTTTTTAATGTATAAGTCAAACGAAGTGACAGACGGGGTATTTGATGGTAAGCAGTGCCCGCTGCGTATAATCATTTTCAATACCAGATGAGTCACCAATGCTACGCTGCGGCTAATGAGATGGGAGAATTTTATGATAGAATTTTAATGAAAACTTACATTAATTCTTTCTAATCAGCTGCTACATCAAAATTCAATGAGCGTTCAATGAGCAATAAAAATTAAAGAT
>DWNK01000956.1:0-10206 GCA_018250315.1 Hyalothyrus neleus pemphigargyra | reverse complement strand
ATTCCCTGACCGTTCTTTCAAAATCCCTGACCAATTTTTTAGGGGCTTCCAAAGTTTTCTGGGCGACGAAAAAACGCCTCCTTCCACGACGCCTTCTTTTTACAATTGTGGGCCATGAACAGTGTCAAGTTTCATTTTTCCCTGACCGTTACTCGATTTCCCTGGCCACAGCTTCCCTAACTTATTCCTGACTTACCAGAATGTGGACATCCTGTATAAGTTAAGGTGTATTTTCTGGAATTTTGGATGTAAAAGTGCACTGCTAGTATCGTGCAGTGCTTGTCTCCACGAACAGTCCATACGAAACCGGAAATACTAGTATAGTAGTATGAGTACCTGGTACATTTATAGTACCTTTTTTTTATACTTTTACTTTTATAGTATAGAACTTATACTTATTTATTTACTTATATTATAAATGCGAAAGTTTGGATAAATGGATTGTTAGTCTTTTACGCAAAAAGGGCTATACGAATTTATATGATATTTAGCTCAGACAGTTTATAATCTGAATTAACATATAGGATACTTTTTATCCAGGTAACAGACCCCCGTGGGATAATTTAAGGTCCACGCGAGCGAAGCCGCGGGCACAAATTATTCTTTTATAATGGTGCAAAGTTCATTAAAACTATGGATCACTAACTTTATCGATGATTATGGGCCCGTGACACGAGACTAAGCTTATTGATTTACACTAAATAAAACTTCCATATTTATAAAACGAATTTATATATTAGTAAACAAAAGTTAGCAGAGTGGTTTATAGTTAGGGTAAATGTTGTTAGAATGAGTTGAAAAAAAATTTTTCATAAATCTGAATAAGTAGTTAGTCGAGTGGTTTCTAGTTAGGGTAAATTTTATTAGAATTAGTCGAAAAAAATGGTCTAAAAATCTGAATAAGTGGTTAACCGAGTGGTTTCTAATTAGGGTAAATTTTGTTATAATGAGTCGAAAAAAAATGGTCTAATAATCTGAATAAAATAAAGTCTTAATACTTTTGAAAAATGTGTGAAATGAAAACTTCAACTTTCAGTGGAAAGATGTAGACGGCTCATACACGAGGTGACCATGTTAGTTCTCGGGAGTAGCAACGTACTTGTTGTCAACTCCAGATTGGCCAATACCATCAAGTGGCCTCATACTCGTTTGCTACGTCAATATCATAAAAAAAAACTTGATATCTATTTAGTAACTTGTCGAAACATTACAATTCCAGTTAAGTCAAGTGCCGCAAGATAATTCCAGGTAAGACAGGTGCCTCAAGTGTAAGTTACGATTTTGACAACCCTATTCGCGCAATCGTCCCTCTCGAAACAGCTGTTCGCTATCAACATACACGAGACTGCGAGATTATTATAAACAAATGCAACTATTTTGGCGGCAGTTACATTGTAGTAATATTTGTAAGCTCCACTTGCGGTAAAGTATGGTATAGTAAATCATAGCGTAAAATTATATTATTTTCACCTATCGAAAACATATAAAAAATTAAACTTATTTTATTGAGTTTGGTGTAGATTTAATGGATCATCTGTTGAAACTTTATTAATAATGGGTAATTTTTGTTCCTCAAGGTAATTTCCTGGTAAGATTAGGTAAATTTACAACCCTAAATTTACCTAATCTTACCGAAAACGCGCGTAACTTACCGATAGATTACGGTCATTTATTTGTTTGTGTACAACCAATAAAAATACAAAACAATAGTAAAAATATGAAACGTATGCACAAAGGTACTGCTTAATTCGCTTAGATTTTTTTTCTAGCAGATCTGATACTGGCCATGAGATTACGAGTGATAGTTTGGGCGTGTACATCAAATACTAATGTATATAGATTATTATATATTTGTTGTTTATAATTTAGCGAGCTTCAGTTGTACGATGTACGTCTACGTTTTAAAATTACGTTTACTTACTAAAAATTACGTAGTGTTTCAATTACCGTAAGTTACCGTATTTTACTTTACCTCATTGCTTGCTTGCTTTACCTCATTTATCTCTAGACAGGTGCTTCGGGTGCAAATCTCAGTTTTGGCAACCTTATTCACGCACGCGAGGAGCGTCCCGCTCGCAACAACTGTTCGCCGCCGACGTGCACGCGACCGCGTGATTGTTATAAACAAGTGCAGTGTCAACAGTCAATGAAACATTTTGGTGGTGTTGATGAACTTTTACAAAATGCTCTACTAAATATTTAAAAAATCTTTAAGTTATCTAGACAATTGAATAAAATAGTTTAGTTTACTAGAAATTTGAACAAGTTGCGAGATTTCTTTTCATGTTTACAAGATATCCAAAAATTTTGCTAATGTGATCATAGACTAATTTAATAAAAACACAAAATTACATTATGTATGTAATTATCTAATGATTTGTTGTGCAATAAAGTATTTGAGTTACCAGTACCAGCCACTGTAACAACGAAATAATAATAAAAATACAAAAAAATTACATATTTTACACAAATACTTATTTTGTAAAAACAGTTTTCGTAATAATAATAATAGTGGGTTGTACGGGGCCCACGGTGTGCGAGTCCGACTCGTGATTGGCCGGTTTTATTTATTTTTTTCTGTTCATTAATAATATTTTGTTAATAATTTAAATTTTGTAAAAAAAAATTATATATCAGATCTGCTATGTTTCATACTTGTATTAGTGTTTGGCCCTGGTCAGTAAATTTTAAGTGAGAAAAAAATCTTCCGAATTACTAGTTTTTCAATAAAATTTTCATATGTTGGGAAGTGATTCAACACATTTTGATAGGGTTTTACTGAAGAGTCTAGTATTCCTCTTCTGGTGAAAATCTAGCATTGAAAATAGTAATGAAACCTACTTTCTACCCCAGTAATGTTTCTAAAAATAAAAAAAATTGCTATTTAAAAGTGGGCAAAGCTTTTATATAATAAAAGTGATTATATTTGACATCAAAATCAAAATCGTTTATTTGTACAAATATGAGTACATTATAAGGTCTACAATTTTCTTTAGTTCGCCATATTTACCTTCAATACCTTTTGAAATTTTTAAAACAAAAAGTATAGGAAGAAAAGCTGTTATTTTCATATCTATATATATAAAAATCAATGCTGACTGACTGACTGATCAACGCCCAGCCGAAACTACCGGAGCTAGGAACTTGAAATTTTGTACAGAGGTTCCTTATAAAGTGTAGGCGTGCAATAAGAAGGGATTTTTGGAAGTTCATCCCCTAAGGGGGTGAAACAGGGGTTGCAAATTTGTATGAAAGTCCTTCAGTTTTGAAGTTAGAATCGTAAATTTCTATATTTAGAATTTGGATTAGAAATAAAAATTATTGTATGTAATAGTTATATGAAATTCAACCCCTAAAGGGTGAAAAAGGGGCACTTTGCAACCGTATGATATCCAGGGTCTGATGATGGAACCAGAAGGTGGCCAAAGGATCTCAGCTCTGGAAGGTCTAAAGCCCATCGTGTTTGGGGTGATAGTTTTGTCTTGATAAGCATTTTGCAATGATATGATTTCCAGGTTCTGATGATGGACCCAAAAGGTTAGCATAGGATCTTAGCTGTGGAAGGTAGAAACACCATCGTGTTTGAGGTCATTAGATTTGTCTTGATGAGCACTTCGCAAGAAAATGATATCCAGAATCTGATGATGAAACCGGAAGGTGGCCACAGGATCTCAGCTCTGATATTGCTATGTTTGGGCTCATTAGATTTGTCTTTATGTCTCTTTCCAATGAAATGATATTCAGGGTCTGATGATGAAGCCAGAAGGTGGCCTTTGGATCTCGGCTCTGGAAGGTCTAAACCCCATCGTGTTTGCTGTCATTAGATTTGTCTTGAACAGCACTTTGCAACGAAATGATTACCAGTGCCCGATATTGGAACCCGAAGGTGACCCTTCCAGTGAGCCCTACCAGAGCTGAGATCCTGTATCTCTGGTAGTACGCTTAGTGGTCACGGGAAGTATAAAAGGTGTATACTTAAAAAACTTGCAATATCTCGCTAAAAATCACGAAAATCATGTATTTCACGCGGGCGAAGCCGCGAGCGGAAAGCTCGTAATATAATAAAATAATAAAAACAATCTTACAAGAAAGCATACAAGACATCGGTTGTAACGATAACACGATGAGGATACTTTAATTGCATGGGCTTCTCGCCCTATTAATTCTTTATTTCCGGGAATGTATTCGGGAATGTTATGAAGATGTCACTAAGAACCATTATGTTACCCATAATGGCTATCAGTGACAGCCTTATAAGTTCCAGCGTTATTACGTTCTACGTGCGATGCCACGACTTTGGTGACCATATTTTTGCCCTAGATTTAATTAATATAAATGTGTTCAGGACTAATTGCGTATATTTTGATACCGTATAAACTAGGTAATCTAATTAATGGACGAACCAAAATGATTATTTAAATGTTACTTTTAAAACATTTCGTAGTTGAGCAGTGCCACTCCACGAAACGTCAGGCTTTTGTTGCAGTTGAAAGGTGCTATTTCTGTCAGCTGCCTCGCCTCGCAAACAAAAGATTGTACGGCAAAGTGTCGGCAGGGTGTCGCAAGGGAGCAAAATAGGTCTCTTGATTTAAGATGTTCATTTTCGCGAGGATTTCTGAAATATGAAATGTGTTTCTTTGTACCTCAGAAATGGCAAAAATGCATCTGAGAATATGTGTGCATAATAATTAAGCATGATAGATAGAGGTACTCTAATGATAGGGATTGCTTTAATATGTTAACAATAATTCATAACATTTAAAAAATAATTTATGACCCAATTCTCAAATTTCGAATTTCGACGTCGAATGTACGTAATGTTCGTTTGTTAATAATTTTCGTTCTATTTAGCTTGTTTGTATGTTGACTATTTCTACTACATAAAAGTCATATGGCACTTCTTCTTCAAGTTCTATCTATGAGAGTCTTAACATATATTTTGAATCGATATAGAAAACAACAGTTGTAGCATTGGGCAATTTTGATCGGCAAATTTATTGCCGCACTTTGGTACAAATAGTTATTTTGGTGGGTCTTTAATAGCCGAATAACGAACCGAACGTGACTAAATTCACCTGCAGCGGTTTTCGACTAATTGACGCGCAATTAATTAGAAACCGCGGGCGTAGAATGCACGTTTACACAAGTGACATCACTGATAAAATGTGCTCTATTTACTACAAGGTCTCATTACTTCTCTGATTTTCTTAGCTTAAGAAGATGAACCTCTTGGAGAGGATGCCACAATTTTTAACCACTGGCTTTAACACTTGTTGTACTGTAGATACTGCTGTCTAAAATATAATTTTCTTCAGTCGAATCTCTTTACGCACTCTGCTTTAGTAGTAGTTGAAGTAGTAGGTTTCAATTTAGCTAAAATATTTCCACCGATATTCCAAGAAGTGGATGGATGGGTATAGAGTATAGCGGATGTGGATGAATAGTCGTGTGAATGAGAAGTTGGGAGAGTATCACCAAAAAATTTATAAAGAAAATCGATCGATCTTTTGCAAGTACATTTATTCACATGTAAGCCACTTTCGACGAGACATGTATGGATCAACTCGTATAAACTAATTTGATAGTATATTGTAACTGTTTCTATTTGAAACATTCCAGTGTGTTTATGTATTACGAGCGGGAACAGGTGTGGTAAATAGCAATGGTAATTCTATTAAAGTTCGTTTACAACGTTCGTTACGTTCGGGCTGTTTTGAAATTAGAGTGCTTTAAGATTTCTAATAAAATAGATACAGGGACTTATGAATATTGATAGAGACAAATAATATTCAAGACAATTTCCATTAAAGGTATTAAAAGCTCGCCTACATTTATTGTTTTTTTTAGATTCTTCCATTCCATGGACCAAAAGTAAAAGGAATATTTACACAAACACTTTTTTCATTAACCTAACACACTTTTCTTGATGACCACGTCTTTCCGAATTTCATATACCTTCGTTGTACCAATAGTCGCCGATTAAAATGGATGTCACACAAGGATAAACACCCAAATTATCAATGACCCGCTTTTGCCATTTGGCCACGGTACCCTAAAAAATGTGAGTGACGTCTAACCACCGTGATTCAGTCATATTCATAGCACGACGTAACCTAGCTGCATTAACATAATGGAGCGATCAGCGCTGGGTGTTTACAGTGCAAAATGGGAGCGCTGCGCTGCATACTATCATCGTTTGTGACACAAACAGTTTAGGCTTGGTGCAGTGCATTACAAATTACAGACCGATTTCTCGGTCTATCATATTATGATTTTTATATATCGGCAACAACGCCATCTATCGGCTCTAAAGGGTACACCTGCTGGAATCGTATGATTATTTTACATTTGCAACACCGTGGAGAAGAATTAGCCGGTGGTAAAATCCCATCGTGTGACCTGACAACCCTCCAGAGTTTACCGTCAGTCTACAGTCTACTACAAACTGTCGTGTTCCGGAAGTGCGCCTGAGAGCCAGGGATGATCTTCATTCCCTTCTCAATCTTCCTGTTCACTCCCACCCCTTTTCCCTACAAAGCCGACGTAGCATTAGCGAGTCCTTTGGTGTTGCAAATGTTCGTAGATTGTGGTGACTACTTACCACCAGGTATACCGCCTGCCTCTTCGTTTGGCTTATACATAAATAACCACGACTGTATTCCGTTACCAGAGGCCGAGATTCACTCTACTTACCCATCTGGCACCCCGTTCATAAATTTTATCTATCCGCATCCTTCTTCATATAAACATCGATGCCAAATCTCACGGGGAAATGTCAATCAAAGGGATACAAACTTATCTTCTCATATATAACAATTAGATAGAACCCTCTGTGATATCAGTATGAATCACGAGTTACGCATAAATTGTATCTCAAGTTGTCAAGTTGATACAGAGTAGTAACGTATGATGCTAAACAAACTAAAAGGACTTCTACATCCATCATAGTAGAGTCGATTGTATAATCGTTGCTCGTGAGATCAAGGTAACCCGTATCGGGTAATTGTATAGACTCTATCTACATACAAGATGTTGGTCCTTCACACGAGGAAATTGCTTTGTTCGGTGGAGCTCGGTTACTAAGAGAAATGACCATCTACGAAGTTAATTAAAAGGCTGTATAGAGTTAAGTTACTTAGGATCTGTATTCTTGAAGTCACCAATCTTTGCAAGAATCGATATTTTGCTGGTGGTCCCATCGTCTGACCTGACCTCAGACCAGAGTTCAATAGCAACTACTTCCTACCTTCATGTATTTTGCCACACATAAAAAAAACTTGGTTTTTTACCGACTTCAAAAAGGGAAGGTTCACAATTCGTATCAATTATACTACTCTTTTACATTGGAAATTAGTGCCTAAATATATTTATAGTATTATATATAAATAATATTATATGTATATTATTTCCTCCTTCGTAGCGGTTTCGACGTCGTTTTGACACAATACATGTCCAAGTCCACCGAGAGACATCGCTTTGCCTTTGCCAATCTCAATTTACTTTATGAAATTGTGCAACTAAAATACATCCACGCCATTTGCATTATATTTAATAGGTATGGTTAAGTTGCTTTATTGGGATGGAATAAACAAGAGAATTTTTGTTCCGGTAAACATTAACATTCCGTGAAATATGAATAAAACAAATTCATTAATTTTTCATCGTACAAAAGATACGTTGTCTTCTTTATACGTACGCTTATTACAATACTTTAACGAAGTAGGCTGCTCATGAATAATAAGTACACACTAATACACGAAACAAGAACCTAATAGCTTCAAATATCTTAGGGTTGGGTCTTCAAGGTTCTGAGCGCCAACAGCATACTACACAATATTAGTAAGCCCAAACAGACGTTATCTTGCCATAGACTGTTTAATTTTTGTAGACATGTCTTGTTAACAGTGCCTATCGGATTCCAATACCTTATCTTTCAACCAAGAAGTAACCAGGCACACTCACAAAATGTATTGTAGTTAGTTTTGGATTCGCCAATTCGCCAAAAAAAAATCTTTTTTTCTAAAAACCTATGGCACTCTCACATTAACGAATAAGTCGATACCTCAACTGTCAACATCGGCCCATTGTCTGTTGAGCTACTATCAAAAATACCTTCCTTGACTGCGACAAAGTCGCGTATAAGTACATTGGTATTTTCTAAGAAAATTGTGAACATTAAGACCACAGCGAGCTCTTTGCTCCTTGTCATCGACACGACGTCTCTATTCTCGCAGTACCATTGTGTTCATTGTGATGTAATAAACCATTTGTTACGCCTCTTATGCTCTATGAATATCTCCATCTCTAAGCGAACGAAAAGCTAGAAATTATTACAAATATCGTAAACATATTTAATGTCCCATCCTTTAGTTCTATCTTAAATATTCCTAAGATAAAGTTGCATTTTTTTGTTAGTCGCCTGGCTTGCAGATCAAATGTTGTATACATAGAAGTCCGAGTTGGATTCGCACAAGAAGGATTCCGTACCTCCGTGCAATATTTCACACTGCATGTATGTTAAATGTAGATCGCTAACGCAAAAAAACACATTGCTTCTAATACTTTAAATACTAAAAACTAAATACTTTAATTTTAACTTAACTTTATTTTTATTATTTGTTGATACTGTAACGCCCATAGTATTTATAGTATTCTGTGAATTTTTGAAAACAGACGGACGGAAGGACAGACAGTGGGCATCAGTAATAAGGGTCCGTTGGCACCCTATGGGTACAAAACTTTAAAAACGGTTAATGTCTGAAGTAACGCGACACTAAAACACTGTTATTTTAAAGACCGAAATAGGTATGTCATTATTATATTCTATCTTAATGCTATTATGATTAATCTCAAGCTCGTATCATATAGTTCAGTCATTAATAACAGAAAGTTCCTCGGAACACCTGAAGAGGGCAACAATTGGTAAAGTTTCTCAACAATTTTCCGCCGTGATTGAACAAGATTCAAGAACATTCAACATAATTCTAGCATATGTAATATACAAAATGTTTAGGAAACTTCCACACAGTGATATTGGTGTATTAGTGGTAAAGCATATCTTAGGTAAAAAGTCCTCAAGAGTGAGAGAAGGGTTAGGACATATTATGTATACAATAAAATAAGGATGGATCCCATAAAAGATGTATATGTATATTTAAGAATGAACTTGTGATTATAGTCTAATTATTGTCTGTACGATCTAATAGCATTATAACTTAAACATTCATTCATTCAGGTAGTGTAAACTGATTGTTTAGCGATCAGCCTCAGGTCGGAGTCTACCTTTAAGTATCAACTTCTAGTATTCTGGCAGTGTACCTAAGAGAGGATAATTTCCTCTTCCATCCTTCTCATCCTGTTGCGATGCTTCTGTCAGTATATTTGGGGGCCTGGGAATTCTCAAAGTGGTTCTGCTTTCTGTGTGCACCTGTGTGAATGTGTTCCTCGAAAGAATGTGCGTCATGAGACCCGCACATTCTTTCGAGGGACGTGGACATGAATCATAAGCCTTAATGCCCTTCAAAGCCAGCATAGCACTTTCAAACTACTGCATTTCAAATTTTTTTTTGTTATGTACTGCAAATGTGGTTATCAGTAATTCATCGCTGCTCTGTACCGTTGATTTTCTGTGAGCTCTTCGAATTTACCAAGTCATAGAAGTGGAAAGTTTCTCTTGTAATGGCGACAGTTATTAAGAAAGTTGAACGAAGATTCTAATCAACGGTTTTATCGGTGCGGTGAATTAACGATTGAAGTTTACGTGCTTTTTAGATCGTTTAATGCGTGCCAGTGTTTGTGTAGCAATACCAGCTTTTAACCTTAATTATACCAACTACGATGGTCCAAATCTATACTAATTCCATGCTTTCCATATTAATATTTTTTTTATGTGTAAGCCAAACGAAGAGTTAAGTAATGGTAAGTAGTCTTCGGTGCCTATGAACATTTGCAACACCAGAAGAGTCGCTAATGCTCGCCGGCTTTGAAGAAAAAAAGGACGGGATAGGATATAAAGGATGGGAAGGGCAGGAAGAGGAACTCTGGCTCTCAGGCGCACTACCGGAACATGACAAGTTCCTATTGACGGTAAACTCCGGCCTGAGGGTAGTCGCTAGCCAGGCAGGTCACACGATGGGACCTTACCACTGTAGTATTTTAGAATAATACACAACTCTATTTAAAGTAGCTTTATAATCGGCACACAAA
>DWNK01000955.1:0-10207 GCA_018250315.1 Hyalothyrus neleus pemphigargyra | reverse complement strand
CTTGAAACGAGAAAATTTACTTAACGATTAAACTAAACAATTAAATCTGACTGCTTCCAATCCTAAGTACCCTAAGTATTAATCCTATCCTCTCCTAAGTATTATTTTTGACTGCTCCCAATTTGCGATAAATGGTATTGTAAGTCCTTTATTTCTAGGCTAATATATTTCTAGAAAATTTCAAGTAGAGAACTAGGTAGTCCATCTTATGTCTAGTTTATTAAGTCCATGCTTAATGGTCGTGTGTGATAAACTCCAAATCGATTCTTAAATGAAACTTTGAGGATGAATGCGGAACTGCGGTGAATGAACACTTCATTCAACGAACCACGTCGCTGCTATAAATAACGTCCAATGGCAAACTACATAGATGCGTAACGCATCCGCGTTAAGTTTTTCTCGTGGCATATTCGTGGAATGGTATTCTGTATGCCAATTTCGATTTTCAAACGCCATCGGTCATACGTTTTCGGCAAGTAATCTCGTGTGTCATATGGAATAAGGGCCAATCAGTGATTTTATGTGAATGGTATCGCTGATGCATTTTGTACCTGCGTTATTGTAGCTACAAAAGCGTGTCGCTGCCATGTGGAGTTTTGACTGGGTCCCCTACGGCACATCGATTTACACTACATCGAAGATCATAACATAGAACACGTTTGATAGCTTATTATATCGATCTTTCATGACATACTAGTGGTAAGTTGAATCCGTTGAAGCACGCAGTACGTTTTGTTTGCGTTGTGGTTAGCGTCCATGTGGTCAATTTGGGCGTGGTCAAAATGTGGTCCCTGTCAACGAAATTTCATAATTTGCAGCACCCAACGTAGTTTGTCATTGCCCTGTGGTCGTAATGTAGTATGGCTGTGGTCCATGTCATTAGACAATGGAGATCTAGTTTCGATACTCTAAATAAGCTGATTTCTCTGTGATGTAAAAAAAATCTTTTTATGTTTATGCTAATGAAGAGTCAGAAAGAAGAGATGCTTCAAAAAAGGTACGCCAGAAGAGACGCTGGCGTAGCTTTTTTGAAGACCTCCATATGCGCTTGGGGGATACCTTGGAAGGAACCTCATTCCACGTCTTACAGGAATTAATAATAGTGATTTTATACTACTGGGAGTATTAGGTATAAACGGTCTATTGTAGTGGCTGTTATCACGCATTGGCACTCTATTTCCACTCCAATGAACATAATAAAATATTATTTAAATGTCGTCGCGTTTCAGTAAAATGGTATTTTCGTTTGATATTTCAATAGTTTTCCCGAGGCAGTCACAGAATGTAATGACAGTTACTCTCATCCGATATTTCAATATATGCAGACAATAACAATGGGGACTGAATTGTCAAAAGTTTCAAGAGGGATGATATTCTGAAATCATTTAAATGGCTAGATCCGCAATGTAGAACGTAGATCTAAAATTATTAAATTTACCGCAAAATCTTTTAAGTTTTAGACTGTCTTTCATTATGTTATGGAAATATACAACAATGACATAGTATTACAAATAACGAGTTATTGCCCATTAGTCGAAATTCGACCGTAATATGAATCTTTTAATATTGTGCGTACAAGTTTGTTTTAGGGTAAACGTTCAGTTTCCAATTTTTATTAATATCACAAAATTTCGTCAATAGCTACCACATAAAAGAAAATCGGCTTACAAACACAAGAAAATAATTCTGTTTACTGTTTTATATTTGCCCATTTATACATACAATGATTTATGTAAATATATTTTGCAGTATTCACATCATGCAGACAGTAAAACGGAATTTATGAATTACCAGCTTCTACCCGCGACTTGGATTAAAAGAGTAGGTAATGAAAACTGCGCAATATCTATACAAACATTCAACCCCCATTTTAAACATTTAGATTTCCAAAATTCCGATATTATATAAGGATTATTTTTGAATAAGCCCAATAAAGAGGTAGGTGTGATACGAGGTAAGTACTCACCGCGACCTATGAACATTTGCAACACCGGGAAAATGAATGGAATGGGATAGGAAGGGTGAAGGGAATGAAGCTCTCTAACTCTCAGGCGCACTACCGGTACACGAGAAGCCGCTATTGAGGTAAGACTCCGGCCTGAGGGTGATCGCTAGCCAGTCAGGTTAAACGATGTGACCTTACTACCAGCAAAGCAATTTATGCACAGAGTTTTAAGTCTGTGTGTGTATCAATCAGTTCCGTTTGACCTCTTTTATACTCGTATACATATATGATTAATCGATTCGGCTATAAAGAACCATGTAACTTATATACTCATATCTTATTCAACACGCAGTCCAAGTTCCATCGTAAAGTCCTACGAAATTATCAAAGTCGACCGACCCTAAGGGTCTGTTCCACCGCAAGGATGCAGACACTCAGGACTGAACTATCATAATTTCCTTGATCAGTAATTTTTCCTCTTTTGTCATCATAGTAATTTACTTTATGTAACCGTGTACACCGTGGGATAATTGAAACGCGAGCAAAGCCGCAAAGAATAATAGCTTGCTAAGCAACGTGTAGGTAAGTTATTCTTAATGTTGGATATAATCTCTTACAAGTTTATCAGCGAGCGGTAAAACAGGTCCTCAGAATAAGTCAAACGATGTATAGGAAGGGGTCGCAATATGAATCGTAAAGTCGATAGTTTCCATCCGAGATTCTATTGTCCCCGAATACGTGCGTGTTATACGTAATTGGATCTTTTTGATACATTTAAATGAAACTATGTGAGAGTGTATGGTTGGTCCAGCTTGAAAGATATTAAATAGGATAGGCTTCTTATTCTTCATGTATTACATATTATATCTAATATAAATTATTATATAAGTAATAATATGTCATATCTTGCATATACAGCTATACAAGTTATTATATACAATTCTTGTATAAATAGGAGGGAGTGCGATATGTTAACAGTCATAGGACTGTTAGCATATCGAAAATTTAGATCTAAACTGTTGCAACTCAAAACATCACTTTTTTACAATTCCCGAAAAACTGTTACTTAAAAATTTCCCCAAAAGGTTTTAATTCTACAAAAGGATATTTAAAAAAAGTTTGAAATATAGACGAGACATATTTACTTACTGTGGATTATTTTCTCGCGTATTCGAACCACCGAAAATGAGGTCATATCGATTGCTGAAATTTTTGAGTTGAAACAGTTTTGATTGAACAGGTGAGGCATATTATTGGGTTTTTGAACTAGAAATCAGAATGGATATGGACGAGATGTTACAAAGACGAGATCAAGATATCAAGATTATATAAAAACGGGTACATACACAGCGTAATAGCCATTGCCATTAATTCTGCGTAGTGTCCCCCGTCTGTAAGCGCCCTAAAGTATGCGTAGATGGGAACTGTGCTGCGAAACGCAGTCTCCAAGCTGCCTTAAAATTTTGCTATACGTATTAAGAGAAGCATGTCATGAACATCCTAGCGTGCACGAGTGCCGTTTAATGTGTGCTGGGCACGCGAGCAGTGCTCACCGTGACCGTTCAGAGCCGGCATCCCTTTCTGGGTAAAGGGACATAGCGACCTCTCTGGACGGTGTAATATTGTTCGAAAATGGAATGAAATTAACTAAACGAATAATTTTTTATTCACACATTTTTATTACTATTACAGTGCTTATGAATACCTACATATTCGATAAATCTATTTAATAGTTATTTTTTTGGCTATCAAGGGATTCGGTTATTCTTAAAGAATCGTTATAGCTCTTTTTTGCTAACAATCTTATTATCAATAAAGACTTAATATGAAGTTGATTATGATCTACAATTTTGACAATAGCAACAGAGCAATTTAAACCCAATCGTGGTCCTACACACTATTCCATTCAAGTTTCGAACATTCACTGAACCCCATAGCGTTGCAACGTGCGATCATCGTGCCTACATCAGAATCGACTCACAGTGATCGGCGACCTCCATCTCACCTCGGCTGGGAGTAGAGGAGGCGCTGCCGTTCATCTTCGAGGGTGAATGCGAGGGACTGCGGCTGCCGTTCATCTCCGAATCGCCGAATTGGATGTGGCTGCGGATCGTGTCTGTCACCATCGGAGCCACCGCGGAGTTGCCCACCTGGAATATGCATTGTTTGTACCATGAGTAACATAACTCTTTACTCTATAGGTGACGGTGAAGAAGGAGAAACCTTTATTTCATTACATAGTTACACTGTAATGTAAGGTATTAAGTGTACACTGTCCGAGGGGCGTGTAACCAACAAGGATTAGAGTCATACTTGAAGTCTGTTAAGATCCTCTTGTGTAATCTGGCTTAACAATCCAAGACGAAGCTTGAACAATCCAAAGACCCCGGGAAGGACGTCAATATGAGTGGACTTATACTGAGGTAATAAAGAACTCTGCAGACGAACAACGAAGATACGACTGTACATTTGTTTACAGACGAACAACTCTACAAACAAATATAGAGCCCTATCTAAACTGCTATCTGCTTTGAAACTAAATCAAGCACGTATTTGAACCGGCCAGCTTAACTAATCTACAACGCTTGCACACCTGTCATGACCGCAAATTATAGCTTGTAAGACAGATTTAATTCCGTCAAGCTTCAAGATAACATGGCATCTAAGAATCTACCGAGAATATGCAAACCTAACTACTGGTAAATAATGCTTTTCGTTTGCATAGCCACAATGACAACCTTATTATCTTATATATATTGCCGATTTTATTACCTATACCAGCCCACCGTGGCGTAATATTGAAAATTGATCCAATATTTTAGACAATTTAAAATGTTATATCTTTACGTACCTAATTCCAAGATAAAAAGTGATAAACAATTATCCTAAAAACAGTAGATACGAATTGTTATGCACGGTAATAATATTGAACAACGGGTGCAATACAATGTGAATCTTATTCATTACTTAAATCATAGAAGTAGATGTTATGTTAAAATAAATCGCTGAATATGACATGCTAGTGGGTTGAACCCCGCCAACTTTTAATTCAATGGCAGCTGTCCATGAATATAAAATTAAAGGAATACTTTCCCGTGCTGATTAATTTATTTGGATATCACATCGTGGTCCGATCCATCTTCTAGAATGACGCAGGTTATAAAATCGGCAACCTGCATAATATCATGGAAGGTATAAGTAAAAATAGGCATGGGACTTACATTTACCTGTCCAAAGAGCCGCGAGTGTGTGTCGCGGGGCCGCGTGGGCGTGTCGCGCACGACGCGCGGCCTCGAGCTTCCGTTCTTCACCGGGCTGCCGCCGTCGATCGCGTCCGAGCTGAATATTTCAGCAATGCAGCTCTTGGGTGCATTGGGAACTCTGAAATGGAGAATTGTAAATTACTCAACAAGTAGGGTGTCGCATTTATCGTGTTGCTAAAATTGTTGCCTTTTTAATTGGTTTGGAAGCGAGTGGCTTTGCAGCGACCTTAGATGAGGCACGTCTATCATACGTCGTATAGAATAATGTCCACCCTTGCCAAAGATTTTATCAGGGAACAGACTTTGTGAAGAACTCCTTGGATGATATAAACAAGAAACGAGAACGAAAATTATATAGGTAGGTAGATCTTAGTATTTAGTACTAATACTAATAAAAAAAAAATATGTTTTCTTTCTGGATCATGGGATAAATTGTCATCAACGCCGACTTCACAATTGTCTATTGAACTTATAGAATATTTGTCTATAATCAATTATGTAGATAGAAATTTTTCTTAACAAGGATATTTTTAACACTTATCGTTAAACTATAAAACACAAAATATGTTAAGATATGGATTAAACGTATTAACGACTTTCTAACACGAACAGATGGTAATACTTGGATATTAATACTTTTTAATCCGTCCAACCGGACTGGACCCCGGCTAAATACCCTCCTGTCATATAAATTCGATACGGACGCTCATTAAAATTAAATGGCAGAGGATAATAACGGTTGCCCGCACCTGAGTTGAAGCGAACGGACTTTACATTGGGAGGAGTTTCCGCTGGGGTTGTTCCTACATAAAAGTAAATAATGATTCACTATGTCTATTTATAAGAGGAGTGATCAGTGGTTCGAACCCCATGTACGCACTTCTGACTGGTCAAAGGCATGTGTTAATATACCTATTAATACTTGCCTTTACGGCGAAGGAAAATATTGTGATAACCAACATTCTTACAACGTCTTCTTGAGATTCCTATTATTATTATTCTCTAAGATTCACAAAGAGAGCAGGCGAACACTGCTTTCTTGAAACCATAAACTAAGCATTATCGAAGCTTACAATTTATTAATGGATACTAGTAGAGTCCTCATTGAATCAGCTAAATTATATAGGTAATTTACTTAAGAAATATTTAAACTTAGGTAGTATGAAATGTTTCATCCCATATTGTCATAGAAATTCGATATGCACTCCCGTTAAAATTTAATGTGATAGGTAGGTTAATAAAGTCTCCCCACACCTGAGTGGACATGAACAGACGTTATCAGGGAGGGGCTGATTTCCGCCGTAGTGCCCCCTGGTCAGCTACGCCACGAATCAATAGCTCAAATTCCAGTCAAAATCCCATAAAGCGTAGGGTAAAACGTCAAAAGTTCATTGACCCGGCCGAGGAATTAAAGCGACGTTCTGGCGCCTGATTTTAGCGTTATTACGAATCACGCAATGTTGTCGAGAGTTACGCGTTAAATAAGTAGTACCTAGGTACAGTTATGCGAATGTGTAGGTATACTTTAGCTTTTTTTGTCATTCGTAGGTAATGTATATCCGCCGGCTAAAGTGGTGAACGTCTGGTGAAGATAATTACTAAATATTATTACTACATAAATATTTATTACAGCTTTGTCACTCCTAATAATATGCTCGCGCAGTTTTTAAATGAGTCGTTGCACTTTCACACCAAAAGTCAACATTTGCTTCATCCTAGAAGTAGGTATTATGACTTTCACGGTCGAACCATACCTACTCGTTTTACCACCTGACATAACCTGGCAGCTCCACCTTTTCGTCAAATACAATCTGTTTTTAGTCCGACCGTAAATCTGCGTAGAATGCGTAGAGTAGGTACATATATAACTTTGTTATTACGTTGTAAAGCATGCGAATAGTTTAACTGCATCGAAAATTACTCGCATCGAAGCACCCATAGAACCATTGCTTATTGACATCGCGCCACGATTATAAATCTAGACGGCCAGTTAATTCTAGCCCGCGATTGTTAGATAGCATTTAGTTTCGAAGCGCAAATATGTGGATTTATAAGTGGGAACGGTTATCGTTCACAGCATCTGCGCTGAGAGCTTTAACCGGCGCCTAACGAAGCGGCTTGTCTCCCGATGGCGAGATGTCAATTTAGAGAGCTAAAATGAATCAATGCCGACATCTACTGGTTCTCATTCACACGCAAAAATGTTTATTCCCCGATCATTTGGAGCGTGGGTTTATATTAGTTACATAGTAAAGGATCCGCAGTTTTTCAATGTCATCAGTGTCCAGGAACGCTAGTTATATATTCACGTTTGCACGCTGCACGCGCACGTTGATATAGAATACTTTAACCAATCATACAGTTAATCCTTCCTCGTGAATTACCCCAATGGTATAAACCGCATGAAATACAACTGTTAATTTATGAGTTTTAAATAAATAATTTATTAAAATTTCCTCAATACTTTCGTACTTTTTAGTGGATTTATCAGTTCCACTATTAAAAATTTGACCATGTCATGACTCCCCCCAAATTGTAAAAGATTTCCTTTCGTTAAACTACTTCAGACTTCATAGACGCAACACATAAAAAAGCTGCAATGAATTAGTATCAGTCGCCTCAGTGGACAGCTACATCTGAAGTAATCGATAGATACTTATTTAGCATACCTACACCCTTTCAAGTGACGCAGGAGTAATGCGTACCCGTTTAGCCTATCTGCAATCGCGGACATCGCTCACTCCCGACACAACACGAGCATCTGCGTACATAATTAATGATCATAATAATGTTCAACAAGATGAACTGCGCTCCTATTCCGCATCGCAGATGGCAGGGAGAATCGATACCACGCCAGTGCGGCTTCCGACCTTTGCTCACAAACGCTATGCACCAGCGGCCCCAGTCTATCACACACTCGGAAATGTATTCTACATACTGGTAGATTTGTACCGGATGTATGACTAAAGTTAGTTCACATGTCTGTTTCGAAGTATTTCTAAATCACTTTGTAAACCGTACGATCACTTTGTAACCGGATAATCAAATATTTTATAATCATTGAAACGAATATTTTTATATTATTATAGACATCTCTACTTCCTGGAACAATTCATAAAAGACAGATAATAAAGAATTAACAACATTGGTCTACAATTGACAAAGATATACTTAGTTTTTTGTCCGACGTCATTAATACATCCTATAGTGAAATATAGATCTTCCTCTTTTTTGGAATTCAGTAAAAACTACTAATAGTACAATTTTTATATTTTGTTTCTTGTTAGAGTAAGACAGATTACACAAACAAGATTTATGTTATAAATATTATTGTTCTTTATGCACACGCTATAACAGTATAATATACTGTTTATTTGTATTATGAATACGTTATAGTAAATTGTAAACCGTTAACAAATGGTTCCGAAAAACCGGAACGTGTGAAAGGCTCTAAGGCTCGCTCTACAAAACGGTCCGTCTTTAGGCACATTTGCATCTCATGTCAAGGCTAAACACCGCCCTCGCTCCGATTCCATATTTATTTTACGGAAATAATTAACGACGACATAACTTTACAAACGGCCGTCTCATCGTCGAAAAAAATTGCGTGAGTTATGTACACTGCATTTAAATGAAAATGTACTTAATCGTATACCGTCATTAATGGTTTACATAACTTACACGTTTTTTTGTATATCGGGGTTCAGAACAGAAAGAAAACCTAATGCGGTACAAAACAATCCGACACATGGCGAAATCTACGATGTCTATCAAGCTGATTGATTTTGAACCTCAATTGATTTTGACAAACTAATCTTGCATATTTGTGTATTCTCATATAATATTGGTTTTAAAAATATGAACGTAGGTACATTTTACTTTAAAATATTTTAGTTAGAGAGTAACAATAGTGAATCTGATTCATACAATATTTAAATTTACGAACCCAAAGTAAAAAAGAAATAAAGAATTCAGTAATTATCTGAAACAAGATCGGATTAATCCCCTTAAATCCTTAAAAATGTGATCTCAGATCAACGCATTTGCAGCCAAATAAATTAGAAACAAATTTGCCATCGATCGTGTAGATAACCTCAACAACGTGTAATGCGTTTACGGAGCGCCGTAATAGCTTGCCCACGCATTAGCACGCCGGTAGCCCCGGGCGGACCGGCGCACACCTTCATACTAAACTTGCGGTAACTGTAGCAAACTTATTCGTCTGCAACTACACGTAGCTATTTTACCGAAGACAAATTTAAGCCCTAATAGTCTATACTTTTCCAAGGTTTTGTTTTTCTTTCAAATATCAAGGATCAGGTTGTCAAGGATCTGGGACATGCGTTTTTGAATCTAGTACAATACATTTTTATTCATTCCGTTATGAGTTTAGTGTAATTTCCAGCTCTAAATAAACAATAGTCAATATTTGCAATTATCTGAAACAATTTAAATCTTACAGTTAATGAATTTTATATAGTGATATTTTTAATCACTTTAAGCTCTCGGTTTCATCGCTTGTTTAATCTGATATCCCAAATCTCACTAATTCCCTACAAAGTTGATCCTAACTCAATGCATTTGCAGGCAAATAAATTAGACACAAATTTGCCATCGAACGCGTAGATAACCTCAACAGCGTGTAATGCGTTTACGGAGAGCCGAAATAGCTTGCCCACGCATTAACACGCTGGTAGCCCCGGGCGGACCGGCGCACACCTTTGTACTAAACGTGGAGTAACTGAGGCAAAACTGTAGCCAAACTTATTCATCTATTCTATACTCTACCACACGTAGTTATTTTGCTGAAGACAGATTTAAGCACTAATAGTGTATACTTTTCTAAGGTTCTGTTTTGCTTACAAATAGGGTAGTAAGATTTGAATAAAGTAGGGTTGTCAGCTTTCAATTTATCATTTCGTTATGAATAATATATGTTCATAACGAAATTTTTTAAACTCTTGAGAAAAATGAAGATTATATTATAATGTAGATGCGT
>DWNK01000954.1:0-10211 GCA_018250315.1 Hyalothyrus neleus pemphigargyra | reverse complement strand
GGAGCGTCTTCGGCGCGTTTGAGAGCATCTACGCCGTCGGTGATCGATAGCGCGCGTTGCGAAAAGTTTATTTCGGGAGCGTAAAGTTTGTCGAGTGGAGTGCGCGCTTCGGATGCACTTTGCGGTACCGCGAGTGGCCGCCGTCGGCCGCGCGGCGCCGTCGTGTCGCTCTCCGCTCGCCGTTCTCGACCCTCGATAAAAACAACAAACAGATTAATCGACCTGCCCCTGCGAAAACTCCGAGTGCCAATCTTGTCCGTTTCCTTTCCCTAGAACTGATCAGAATCCGTCGAAGTACGATTGTAATGTTTTGTATTTATGTTCGAATCCCGCGATAAGATAAGAACGCTACGCTAATAGCTCCAAATAAAATTGTAGGATCGCATGTAATGGTGATATTAACTGTGACCGGTTCAAGTTATTTTACGAAATTTCTTTGGCAGATTACTTACAGAATTCATAAAGTTATTCTACATATTTTTGTATTGACGTGAAAGTCCGGGAAAGCCTCAATTTAAAACTTTTGGTAAAGATTTGAAAAATCAAAAATCTTATGTAGTGAAATTTTTTTAACAAATGCATAGATTAAAAAAAAATAAGTGGCATGTAAAAATATTAAACAATAATGTGAAACACTGTGCTATAAAACAAAAAGATATTTTGATACATTAAAGTAGCAATAATAAATATAAATTGCAACTAATAACAACACAAGTGTTTTCTCAAGCTAAGAACATTTTGTGCCGTGAAACAAATATTAATATTGAAATTTTATCTTGGTTCCAGCGTCGAACTTTCTCAGTATGGCAAGTAAGGTACGATAATAATTAAAATAATAATAACAGGTACTTTAATAGCTAAGTATTACTTCGTTATTGTTCATATTTTCAGAAGGCATCACTAGCACTGTACTTATAAACAGTTACAGGGCGCCAAAAATAAGACAGTAATTTTTTATGATTCATCATTATTTCTAAGTTCGTTTAACAGATGGAACACGAAAGAACAATTTATGGATTCAATATTTTCCCTACTTATCTAATTGTATATTTTGAAAAGTAAGCTATGCAAAAAAAATATAGATGCTAAGTAATATATTAAAACGCATCATTATAATTGCTTTAAGAAATAAAAAAAAATGTACGTCTTATTTTTTACTCCGTCTATGACAGCTTCGTTATTTTAAAAAATATATATTTTGGTAACATCGTGTAAAAAAACTCGTACTAAAATAAAAATACTTAAAATTTCCACCACAGAACCAAAAATAGTATAGTATATAGTAATAGTACAATTTCAGAACGACTGTTGATTGTCGTTCAGAACTAGTCCATAATAATTTTATGTATTGTGCTTAATACATGTTTTGCGTGACTTCTCGTAAAGTCAATCAGAAAACCCATAGCGTATTATCTGTTATTTCATTTGTGTCAGCCGTTGACCTTTTAAATTCGTATTCACTTTCTACAGTATTTTAATAACTATATTCAGAACGAAAGTATTTTTAATAATTGAAAAATGAGACTGAAATTTTCATCCGTACCTGTTGATTCCATGAACAGTTATATTTTACCTGAATTCTTAGTACAATAGTAAATATTTATTTTATATTATCCAATACTGAATACTAGTATGATGTATGCGATCGATTAATATGACAATATCCGTATACAGAATAATTAAATCAGTATTTTTATAGCATAATGTTAATTGTTACAATATGAATTAATCCGATGACAGCGTTGCCTAAAGACATGTAATAAGCTTTACAGGGAAAACAGCGAGAAAATGCGGAAAAACCGCTAAAAAATTATAAGTCGCACCTAAAATAGCGTGAGACAACACGAAACGAAATCGTAAATGTTAATATGAATCTCCGAAAAAAGAAAAAGATAAAAAGGAAAACCGTCTCGACATGTCGTACGAATTGACCGACGCCGAGGGGTGGAGTGTACCCTCATGTCTGGCGTCCCTTCTTAAAATATTATCAACAAGCGACTCCAATATTATCAAAAAAAATCAAACTATTTTTCTATTTCATTTATGAATTCATTGAATACAGCGTTTTAGAATTCTTGCCACTCTAATTATTTTACGATTCTTACACATATCACGCAAAATGTGTTTATATCTTACATGTTACTTAAAACTACTTATTTATCGTGAACAATAGAATAAAAACAGCTACTTGTCATTGGGGAGTCGAGCAAATATATCTCTTAATCCCTAAATCTTTTACTATAAACAGCTAGCCGTGGAAAAGTAGGGTAAATACTTGTTTATTTAGTTAAGTAAATAAATAATAATCCAAACCTAACTGTATAATTAAAAAACGCATTTATATTTGATATCGTTATCATTAACATTTAGATTGCGTGAGCTTTCAGCTCGTTAGTCACCTGTTACCAGAGATTACCTACTGTTTTATTGCGTTACGCTTTATAGATTATTATTTAATTATACCCTAAACCGAAATTCCTTAGAACATTTTTTTTATTAACCATATCCATTTTTATTGAACATAGATGCACAATTCTACGTTATTTTATCGCATGGGCATATCGAGGAATCTTAACAAATGTTAATTGAACTTATATATGGCGACTACAAAATAATCAATACGCTCAATACGCTCGATCAAACGCGCCAAAGATTTTCCTTACTCATCATTCTTTTCTTTGGTCCCCACATCAAAAATTGTGGCTTGAAAAAATTTAATATAAAAGATACTTTACCTAGCAACCATCATAATCCTAAGTAGAATGAAAAAAATCTTTTTTACATCGAACTCAATTCAATAGCTCGTATACATTTTTTTAAATATGACAAAATCCGCTTATGGTTTTCCTTATCAATAATTTTACGTTCGATGATACACAACTCGGACCAAACAATTTTGGCTTGGGTTCTTGAAATACGAATAAAGTAATGAAGTAGCACGATGTGGAGTTTATTGAAAAAGTTTATTTTACCCACCATTAAAGCTAAAGCTTCCAACGAGAAGTCACATTTCCCTTATAGCAAAATGTAAAACTACATTCGGGGTGACGTAGCCTGAGTAGCTTAAAGTTACGGCTTAAGTTTTTGAACCTTGACAGAAACTCCGATGTTTTTTCACTTTTTTGTTCTGTTGTGTTACTGGGAAAGTTGGGCTCTTTATAGGAAGGCTCTACGCATTACAGCGATAAGGCCTAATGGATAAAACTTAGATGCAATTTACGTCTGCCAGAGTTCTTTGTGTTTTGCAAGCAAACATTGCTGACTGCGAAACCAGATCCAAAATTTCTAACAATTTTGTATTAATTTATCTCTAAGCAAAATAACCTGGTAGATTTATTTTGCTGCAATAATTATAAGTTCTCAATTGCATGATAAACCCTATAAAGTGATAAAACCAAAAAATATATATATGATAAAATATAAAACTCCAAAAATAATTTCATTTTGCGATATGTATTATATTATAGTGTATTTCTTCAATGTGCATAACTTTTAAAACAATAATATTTTGTTAAGAATCTATTTATACGTGCAAACATTAATGTAACATCTCCTTGTCATCTATTACTAGACGAGTGTGCAATATATAAGTAAAGGGATAACAATCGGCAGTTATAAAAAAAAAATATTTATAATAATTTTTTTTCAGTCGGGTACATTTTTAAAACAAAAAAGCTTTGTGCCAAAAACGTCAATGTGTCTCTTAATCGACTTGTAAATAGTCCGCAGGGCTATTATCTTTTCCCTGATCCGCTTGGGCCTCAACCTTGAAGCATTTTTCCGACCTTTCACAATTTCGTGTAAAAACTTATATCTGAGTCAGGATTTACGGAAAGTCAAATAAAGGAATAAAAACTTTTGTCGAACAATTCAGGATCTTAAAACGAAAACTCTCGTTTTTTTATGTCAATAGTCGAATTTAGATCTAAAGCCGCATAGAGTAAAATATAAGATATAAGATGGATAGGAATACGGTTATTTATGCTAAAAAAATCAGGTTAATATCGAACAAAATTTAGCCTAAAATTTCGCGTAGAGTTGACTCGCAAAAAGTGCCACAAGCTATCAACTCCCCCCATTGTAAACTTTTTAATAATAATAAGTAAAAACATTGAAATAAAATAAAGTAAATAATAGCTGAAATCAAAACACCGATCACAATAAAGCACAAAAGTAAAAAGAACTAAACATAAAATCTTGAAAAACTATAAAACCTTAAAACTAGTATCTACTTATATTATACTAATATTCTATGCTATGCTATGGTCTACATTCAAGAAGTCGTGATTACGACAATGAATTTCAATCTAGACGAGCAATATTTGTGGAACTAACGTGTATATTTGTTTCTCGAAGCTTTAAAATATTTATAATAAGAATATAACTCGATTGCGACATCGTCAAGCATGGCGATGTTTAGAAGTGTAGTAATTGTAACCAACCAGATACAGGCAGGATTCCTACATACAGGGCTTGAATACGAATCCTCCTAATTGTATGTACACTGCATACTAAACGTGTACTGATTAAATAATTATACTAAAATTATAGACATTTCAATGGCAAGAGTTGTTTCGAAACAACAAATTATTTTTAATAATTTGGCATAATGCTTCATTGATTCAAATTCATAAAGATTACCTAAAAAATTTGGTACAAATAAACATAATTTCTATTACCTATATTAAACATTTTTACAAGCTGATCCAGTGAATCACAAAATACGCAATAGTAAATAATAATTTCTTTAATCATAATAATCCTACGCTACAAATCTCGGTATTTAATCATGCCGTTAACATATAATGCCGATAAAAATGTTAGTGTACTAAGAAATATATTATAACAAACAAGTGAGTTTCAGCAGGAGTGAACATGATCGATACAATACCGATATGACTTGTTCCGAGCTACCAAACGTGTTCCGTAAATTAGTTCTCCTCGTCTAGCACTTTAGTGCGGAGCAATATCTTGTAAATCTGTCTAATGTATATACGATAATCCTATAATGTAATAGACGGTGTTCTGCTCGATACGAAATATTATGATTTTGAATTATTTTACTGTATATTTATTTGGTAATGTGTTTAATATCTTCGTATATTGTAAGACTAATCTATTTCTGTACTTAATATTAATTTGTAATTTTTATAGTAACAAAAATAATTATTTATAATTGATGAAACTACTTAACCAATTTTAATATTTTCTTTACTATTAGAATGCTACATTATCCAGAAGTTAAGAATATGTTACTTCTGGAAAACCTATATTTCATTTAAGTAAGCTCTCTGCCAATACGTCCTTGGCCAGCGCGGTAGGCTATGGTCTAATCCTTCTCATTCTGAGAGGAGACCCGAGCCCAGCAGTGCGACAATAATGGGTTGATGACAAGCCAAATAATAAAGGGGTGGTAGTAACCTGCAATACAGAAATAGACTAAAAGGATCACAATAGATGCAAGAATTTCTCTCAAAAAAATACCTCTGAAGACTTAAAAAGCTAGTTTTTACGCAATGTATCGATCGAGGCGAAAATTACGTTTCGCGGCATCTTCAAAGGCACACACTCTATAGTACAAAATACCTACTTGGTTTTTATTACTGCAGTATACTTTATATTGACTCCACTACGCAATTAACATGATTCTTACATTACTGTTATCGTAAGTTGTAGTAAAAGAAGACTCATCTATAATTAGTCTACGAAAGCCTTGATTTTTAACCCGACTACGCCGTAGCTGAGGAGGGTAAAAATCAATATCTGTATTCTGTGATATTTAAAAATAAATATAAAGTTTCTCTAATAATTTAATAAATTCTCCTGAATGAGAAATTTCCATTTGGTTTTTTTTTATTTGAAAGATCAGTATCTAATGTTCTTATCGATTAACTTTTTACACAAAACCTTAATGAATAATATACCTAAATTATAAAACCTTAATGAAAAAATCCGTTTAGTAGTGTTTCAAGTTTATCGCGCGGCCGGGACTTAGTTTTATAATATGTAGTGTTTTATAATATGTAATTGTTGCATCCTTTGAATGTGAAGTAGACATCTACTCTAAACCATGTCGTTTTAATTACTGTGTAGTTTACAAAATAGTGAATCTGAATGTCCAGCGTTCTAAGTGTTCCCAACATTCCCACGGCGATTGTATCGGTCCATTCAGTGTTCAATCTAATTAACTTGCTCACTATAAGGCTATTAAAGACTTGTCTTATTAACACCGAACGAGTCAAAAGAGATATACTAGTGGAAAATATTATAAAATTGTCATAATAGCCAGGCCTTCTTATTTCACTGCTGAGTTCAGGTCTCTCTTCAGCTAAACTGGAGCAGTGAAGTACTTACTTCTACTTGAATGTGAATTGGCGGAGATATACTTTAGTTTCCTTTCGTTATCAGATGTTTGCAAAGCTCTACTAATGAATTTGCCTTACTTTGGTAACTATTGATAAAGATCGCTAACGTTAACTCCGAAGAATAGCGGAGCGTATGAAATTTACCCACTAGCGGTCACATTTTTCACAAATACTAAAAGTTAAAATTACACAAATTTGAAAGTTAAAAAACTGTGTTATAGAAACCGTTATTGATACAGAATTAATTTTCAATGTGCGATGAGAATGTATAGGTATTTTATTTTAAAGTGCATCATACTATGTATGGATATCCTTGGCATTCTGCAGGACATAATATACTCCTAGGCATGCTAATACACAGGTAGTAAGACAAGTGTTTCATGGTCGAGACTCGAGCGGTGAAAGGCAACGGTCAAGAGCGAAGCTATCAGTCTCCAAAACAAAAATCAAGTCACCTCTTAAAAGCTTCAACAAGCTTTGAATAAATTTGTGTGACGTATGTTATAAGTACGTCTTAAGATTCAGGTTAGAATAGAATTCTAAAATTTCAGAAAATCTAACTACATGTTTTGAACAGTAAATTTTTTATTTGGATCTATGTATTACTATTCAAAGTAAAATAATTGAGATAATGTACCATTTTGAAAAAAATTAAATAATATTAGACGTTCGTGCAACGTGCACGTTGCTCTATAAAAGTTCAATGTATCGTTATATCTATGCAGTACCTTGCATTAGCCGTGTTATCTTTGATGTTTTATTTCCTGCCTATATTGGGTCAAGCGTTCATATCGCAGTGATGAAACCCAGTGTTTGTAATCTATGATGTTTATTTGATACTGCCCGATTTGGGACTTTTACTAGTTTAGTGCAGGAAATGTTTTGATTATCAAATCTTTCGTTCTACTTTTATTTCGGGTAAACAAGTTACTATCAAAGTACTTCAAAAAATTTCTTGCTTCCTTAGTCTCAAAATATTAAGCAACGTCACGTTAGGATTCATAGTCAATGACCATGAAATCCTATGATCTGTCGAAACCAATTATATTTTTAATCATTTTGATTTATCATTTGCCGTCTACGGAAAAGATAAGCAGTTTTAAGTCAAATCTAAAACTATCTGAAACAAACAATTCATTAAGCATATGAATCGACATAAACATTTAAACAATTCATTAGTACGTAGATATCTTATAATTAATCAAGATGAGATACTAACATGTACACGATAAAATGTTCAACTATTAAGAATAACAAGAAAAACTAACGTCCAGAAACATAAATACGCGTTAATGAGGATAGTAAACCAGTAACAGAAGATAAGCTCTAGTGAAGTGAAAACGGTGTAATTGCGACATCAATTAGCTCATACCTCGCTTTCTAAATTCCTGTATAATGCCCTTAGCACCAGGGATAAAGATGTTGACTATACAGCGAGAAGGGACAAAGATTTAAATACTTAACTGTGAAGGAATAAAAATATTGACTATACAGGGACAAGTTCTATCTATTTATGTTCATACTTACAAAGAAGAGTGAGTATAATGATATTGTATTCGTTGTCGTTGAGGTTGCTGACAAGTTGAAAGACAAGGTATTTTAAAACTCAGAAAGAGAAAAAATATTCAGAATTGATGATGAGAAGGGTTTAAGGAGTTCCTTCTCTCAGAAATGAAATTTTTATCATAAACTAAAAGGTACTAAGATTGTCGATTGGTATGAATGCGAAGGTAAAATAGTTGTTTTGATGGAAAGTAACATTTGAAATGTGGTATAGCTGAATTTTTTAACATTTTTATTGTAACACATATTTTACTTCACTAATAACGCTTCTATAGTTATAAATAACTTGTATTCAAAAGTGTCTTTAGTACTTTTACTTAGATTAATATCAACAAAGTAAATGATACATCAAATGATGCATGAAAACCCTTTAATCTAACTTATATTTTGTGGTTAGTCACGTTTAAGACATCACAGTGAGTGCACGAAACGAAACTTTGATGTTACCCAACATGTAGAACACTGGTTTATGTATATAAGTGATAATGTTGTAATATTTACAAAGAAAACCGTCGATTTCATGTTGTTACAAAATATTATACGATCAAAAGTAGCTACATCTGAAATTAATTTCTTTTGTAATATGTAATAACCAATACTTTCATTCAGTATGCAACACATACTGATTCAATATAAGTCTTGCTTTGTTTGGCCACCTGAGGATAACACGGCCACATCGTTGCCATTCATACGTTCCTTTATCCTAAAGAACTTGATTGGTCTCCCATTTGATACAATCTTGATTTGATATTTTAGGGCTAAGACAACATAAAAACATTACACTACGAGTATAATGTTTTTATTGGAAAAGTTACTTCCGTCCTTGTCTCCACTTTTTCGTCAAACACCCGATTGATATATTTTGGGCTTAAGATAAAGCAAACGTTTATTATTGGCCGTCTCATGTGCTATCACTTCATGCTGATCTATTCTAGCATCAAGTCTATTTATCGTTATATCTTTGTTTCATCCACGCATTGTCCTCCCAATTTTGCCATTTGATATAGTTTACCGGTTTTATATATTTTGGGACCAAGACAGGTATTGCAGTGGTACTGCCGGAGCAAGCGTTCTAGCAACTTTCAATAAGAGGTGAAGTAAAACCCATAAGACATTATCTTGGTCCATTACAGTATAACGTTAGTTTTATTACTTAGATACGATTTCAATAAGTGAAAGTGAGCGAAATTACAGGGTTCCGTAAATACTTTACACTTATTACTAGATTTCTCTACTAAAGGTCTTTGAATACAATTTGTTTTGGTATTAAGTAAGGCTTTCACACTGCCGCAGGATGGCAGCGATTTCCGGTGGAGTATCTAATGAGTGAAGTTAGTGGATATGAAATGTTTTCCTTAATTAACATAAGTTGCCAATTTCTCTTATTTTAGGAAGTGATATTAGTAAATGGTAATTTTATCCAATATCTATCAAATATGGCACTGCTACTCTGATTTCACATCTGTGGTTGCAAAAGCGAGAAGTCTATCCTTCTTTCTTGTTTGTGGAGTCCTAGAATCCTTGATCGAATAATTTCAGCGATGGTAGAACTCTTACCCTTACCACTACAAAGTAATATAGAATAAATAAATTGTTAAATAGACAGTTTAAATCAACTTTAATATTTAGTTAAAATCGTATCTGATGTAACTGTATCATAAAATGGACTATATATCCTATCATTAGAGACGTCTATCTGTTTCTATTTAGATAAGGTATATCTTGCTGTTTTTTTTTCCTATTAATTGTTGTAAAGATTTAAAGATTACTTCAACACTTACATTACTTG
This sequence comes from Hyalothyrus neleus pemphigargyra, assembly GCA_018250315.1. NCBI lineage: Eukaryota > Metazoa > Arthropoda > Insecta > Lepidoptera > Hesperiidae > Hyalothyrus > Hyalothyrus neleus. Next base: position 494 of record DWNK01000954.1, on the reverse strand, counting down.
AGTCTTCGTTATTTTATTCCAAGAACACAGTACCAATTAAGAAATTTTACAGTACTTTTATTTTTGTTAAAAATGTTAAGTAAAGCAAAGTAAAAGACTAATTCCAACCAGCTAACGGTACACATTGAAACGATGCAATGTCGGCAGTCAATTTATTACGAGTGAGTATCGCGCCGTTCATCTGGATTCAAGTGTATTCACACAAATCGCTCGAAAATTTATTTAATAAGTAATTTTGATTGGGCTAGTCAAGGTACTCACATGCCAATAAAAATCAAAATAATGAATGATTGCCTTCACCCTGATATTTATCTTGATAAATTCTGGTTCACATAACGGCAAGTCAACCATGGCTCCAGATTTAGGGTATTTTCCGTTTTCACCGGACCACGTTAATGAATTAATTTTTTTTTTTTTTTTATTTATTTATTTATTAGCTCTCACAAAAGTATGGTTTACAATATTTGGTAGTGGTAACAGCTAAATCAAAATCT
>DWNK01000953.1:0-10211 GCA_018250315.1 Hyalothyrus neleus pemphigargyra | reverse complement strand
ACTAGTATCTAGAATTCTTTAAATAAAACTCGAACATTAAACGCTTCACGATTATGCTTAGAAAATATAAATAGCTTGACTCAAGTACTAAATAAGCAACAAAGTAATTAACCAAACCATGACGTAAGGCGCTAATTAATTAAACAATCAAAATTAACGAAATTGCCTACAATTAAGCCTTCATTATGTACAGAGTTGCGTTAAAAATAAACATACAACCAGTAACAAGTACATAAATCGTTAAAGTAGTTATAATCGGCAGGTGGTAAGTCAATCACGCCATGCTATTAAAGTAGAAAGCTTGTATACTTATTAGGTAAGTATTTTTACCTCTAATCCGTCATTTGTACTAATTTGTAAACGTTTTATAATTTTACCAGCGATAATCCTCGTAATTTCCTTCTGAAGTCCGGATTCCGATTCTACCAAATGATAATATGAACATAGACAACTAATTTATCTCTTTTACAACAACAACTAATTTACAACAACTAATTTATCAGGCAAAGAAAATTATTCTGAAGAAACCTACATACATACAACACATTCCCGCTACTTCTTTAGTCTAAAGACTAAGTATCCGCACAGGGCCAGCATAGTACTATGCCCCAATCCTGTTAAATTCGAGAGGGTATCGGATATTTTCCAGAATGAAAATGATAATGTCGTGATGTTAATGTTACTATTTAGGAGCCTAAACTTTGTATCATATCATATAATCATACAAAACAAGACAATTTTTGATTTTTAAATCCAATGTCTCTGTTTCTTTTCTTTGTAGCTAAGTGTTGTAAAACCACCGTTTAAGACGGTGGGTTAAAGATCACGCATCATAACTGACATTAATTATACGGACGTCGTAATAAACCTAGCTAGAATTGATTATACAATTCCTTTAAAACTCAATCATGCAAATATTACAAACAGAATTACCCTCACTTTGTGACGACTAAAGTTGGAACTTTATTAGTCGATAAACAACTTAGTCAGCGTTCCGTTCTGCTGATCATTATAGCAATCACGCGAGCCAATTAGCGCAGTGCACACGCTAGATATATTTAGGAGTTTAGATGCATGCATAGATTGCCTGCATCTCCGGCCTGGAAGTTACACAGACAATCAAGCCTAACTGCGAGACAGTTATTTTGTGTATGATTAGATTTCCAACAGCTGATAGGCAATAACTGTGTAGGTTTTGAAAGACAATTACGTTACTTCAATGTGGATGTGTAATATTTAGGCTACAAGGACATATACAGTGCTTAAAATGTCTCAGTAAAATCTCATATAAACTCCTTATTATATTAGAATTTTTGAGATGTTAGTGACGGCTGTGTTCATTACTTTAATTAGGAGACTGGTTTGATAAGTAAAGCATACATACATGAACGATGCTCGTAAAATATTTAAAACACTTTTAATTTAAATGATCTGAATTTAAGTCTTATCTTAAAAGAGCCAAAATCTCTATCCACATGGTTAAAAGCAACAGAGATTGGTAAATACTCATACCTTTGGAACTCGCCCAGCTCATCGCTTAGTTACTCCAACGTTTCAGCTACTTCAGGATAAAAAGGAAACACGTTAATATCACACAAGGAACATCCAAAGCGCAAAAGGCACCGCCGCAAAACGTTCACACCGTAATAAATCCGGATACATTCGAGGCTAGATAAGTATAGGCAATCTGGGTATTATCCACAGTGTAGTTTGTACTAAAGCAGTTGTAGCCTGCCAGGTACACTACGACGATAGTGTAAAAACTGGAGCATAAGTTTGTGGGCATGATCTAAAACTTTAAGTCCCCAAGACGGTTTAACAGTAATTTAACATCCAGTACGATTCGGCCAAAGATTTTTACAAATTTTGAGTTTCATTTTCTGTAAGGTAAACGTAAACGCATCGAAGTGACATTAACCATGAGGTAAAAGCAACTCATTTGATACTTTAATCTTATTAACACAGCGAAATTTTGTTTAGATGAATGGATATTTGCTTGTCGTTCACGCAAAAACGGCTTAACGGATTAAGATAAATTTTGACATAAAGATAGTTTTTAATGTGGATAAACATATATTAAGTTAAATAAGATTATATATACAGTTATCCCGACAACTGAGCCTGTTACGGGGATAAAAAGTATAATTTAATGTCCACGCGAGGATAGGCGGGCGGAAGCTAGTATTATAATAAAAATCCAGGGACTATTACCCGCACTGCAGTTTGTAGCGTGACACAGTTGTTCTACACTCGTGCCAGGTGCTACGACACTCCTGAAAACTAGAGCAGCTCTCCAATGTACTGTAGTCAGAGAAATACGACCCGGGAGGCGGCGAAGAAAGTATTAAGTAGCGAAAAGTTATATTAAACGTTAAACGTTATTGTATTCGTCGCTCCGCAGTAAGATTAGATACGTATAGTATAGATTTAGATCCGTACCCATAGTACAAGTTTTGCTGAAATTTACGCAAGTCAGGAATTGTAGACAGGAACATCTGCGCACCAATATCGTAGTCATTATTATACACAGGTATGCACTTACAATTAATATTAATTTCATTGAAATGTAATGAAACGACAATAAAAACAATATGAGTCCGAACCCGAAGGGTTTACTAGCTATTGAAGAGTTCAGGGATATGAAAGGCTATACCGCCCACAAGGTCGAAAATATGATTACAGAACAAATAGAATAATAACGTAACGAAGTTTTCCTCCCAAGAGATAAAGCTACTTTCTCAACCTACGGCTAAGCTATAAATAAAGACGGTCGAAAAAAAAGCTTAACAGATAAAAAAGTACACATAAAATAAAAGGGTTGTTTGTTGCGTAGAATTCTACAGACCACTCTGTGATATCTGTTGTATACCGAAACAATATTTTTTTGCGTAGTCTACAAAAATAAGTCTCGGCTGTTTGAACCTAACGGCTATGCGATGAGATAAATAGAAGTATAAATCCTACGTCGATGGCTTTATAAAAAATATAAAACCCGAACGTTCGTTCAAACATGATAGGCGTTTTATCGGCTCGGGAAAATAGCGCAAAACAATTTGAAAAAGGAACATTTAGAAAAAGATCGTTAATACCCACGCACGTTTTGTAATGGAAGCCTGAATAGCCTTTTGTAGGGCTATTTATACTGCGAATTTTGAGGGATGACTGGCGCAAATTAAATAGGACGAACCTAGACATTTGCTGTAATGTGAAACGTACGACAGATGTTTAATCATGTTAAACAAACATTGACCAAACTAAGGTATATTTGAAAAGGCTCATGTTGATAATTTAATCACAAATTTGATATTTAACTTTGAGAGCTTTAGGTTATGTATTTGAATAAGCAACTACGTCTACGGGTTACTAGTTTACTTTACGTTAGACTTACGAACTAGTTAAACTGGGCTTTGTAGAGTTCCTTATTGTTTTCTGTGTTTAATGTTGTTCTGGTAAATAAAGGTATATTTAACTTACAGTTCATCTGACCTGTAATATGTCTATATAAGTACCTAATACGACGACCGCCAGGTACGGGCCTAAGAATTGATCCTGAGCACTTTTCTGTTCTATAAATTGTAAAAATTTGAAACATAACATCAATAGCGCCTCTGTAACAAAATGTATGACTAGGGAAAAATTAAAGTGTAAATCAAAGAAAAACAGTACAAAATGACTCTGACATACAAACTGTAAAAAGTGTAAGGGCCATAAATACGTATACGTAAATAGGTCATGTCGTGCTTTTACTCCAAATACTCTGACGAAGACTGGGCGTTGCCAATTAGTGGAATGGCGGCTGTTGGGTACTACATCTGTTGTATTCGCATCTCTGAGAAAGTTCATGCAATACTAATTGGCAGACAATGTGACATTTTGTATGAATGTAAACTCTAGGACTCATAGTCGTAAGTTATTATTAATAAAATAATATTTCAATTATAATATTCATATAGATATTGTAAAGTAATGTTTTATGCCACTGCTAGGCTCGGATATGTACTGGAGAAGTTCTAATGCACATACGCCGAAGTATAGGTTACTAGCCAACCAGTATCTACGACGGATGTTTTATATTTTCCATAAACTTTAAATAGTTAACGAATGGAATCAACAAAAACCGAATCTAACTGTTTACCATTAAGAAAGACGAAAGAGAGAGTCTTCCAATGCAATCCAATCCATTCGCCCGCCAAACTTTGCTTTGATTTGTAAAATTTTGGTACACACACTTTTGATTTACAGACTAGTAATATTATAAATTTACTATTATATGTATATGCAGATTGCATAGAAAGTCTAAAACATATGACATCACTGCGAAAGAGTTAATTGGTATTCATGGTTAACAAAAAGTTTCTCAGATTTAAATCTCGACATTACTTAGGTACCGAAGCAGCGACTAGGTAATAGAAGAGATACTCAATAATATCACTTTACTTCAAGCGTAGGCGTAGGCGGAGGATTTTACAAGAATACCTAACCTTTAAAGGTTTTCTGCACTTCATTTCATCCCATCACATATTTTTATAGCATAGATCTTACATATAAGCAGTTAAATATTAACGGTTTAACAATAATGAATATTAGCAATATATGAGTTTGGTTATAAATCTACAGTTACTTTCGTGTATGATAAAAAACAATGTAGTTACAAAAATGTTCGTAGTTGGAAACTTACCTTAGACTGAAAATATTTTGAAGGTCACCGTTTCAGACGCTTAAAGGTTAAAACTAACTCAATCAGTAATCGTTACTTAATGCTATATCTTTACATTAGCATTTTTAATATAATACCTTACCGCTTTACTTTTTATGTAAAAGTATAGTTTACCACCAATGTCATTGCTACTAATAGTTTTTGTTAGATTTGCGGTGTTTAAAGTAAGGATTCCATTTTAGTCCATGATCTATAACTTTGGGAGGATCGTCCTTCTTCAAACTTCAATACATCGTTTGTATAAATAATGTTGTACAAACTGTAATACGGGCAATATGTAAGTAGGTACTCTACACAAACACAAATTACTTAATGTACAAAATTATTGAAACTGTTACGAAATCCAATTTTTGTGTTTACATTATCGTGTCCCAATTTATTCATAACGTTCAACGCAACGTAATGTGTAATTGAGTATTAATTGAGTTAAAGAAATTCATCAAAGAATTCCGATTGAGACCTTGACACAAATTTTGGAGCATTTTGTTTTTGTAAATCGATTTTTATGAATATTCATTGTATTTGTTATAATCTCAAAAAAGCTTCCTTACCTACTTTGTTTTTCGATTTGATGTAAAATGAAACTTAACGTTTCCATTGATTTTAGAACTTCTTTTGAGCGTTTATTTTAGAATTTCTTTTGAACCTCACACAAAGGAATGTCGAAAGAAGTTAATACCACTCAGCGATTACCCCATCTTTTAGCGGCTTTTCCAGTTAAATGGTTCAAGTCTTGAACTGACTCATACATCATCGATCCGGTTTTCCTTCTGCCATAAAAAATGGAACCGTAAAAGTAATTTCCGTAAACATAGTCCCAATAAGAAAGGGTTGGTGTTTTTAATAACCACAGATGTTTGAACTAGTGCGTTGACCGGCGCGTCTGATGACTCACTATAGGTACCCCCATGGGATCGATGGTCCTGTCTACCCTTGTGAAAACAAAGTGTTGAATGCATTTTAAAAAATTAGGGTAGCACTTGTATGCTTTCTTACATTGACAAAATATTTCCACACTTTCCGGCCTATTTATTACGTGCATTAAATAAACAACAATTCACGTTAAATGCAAGAAAAATATAACAATGGCGCATAAACAAAAAAAAGTTGAATATAAAAATTAATTACACGTCATTGCCGTGGCAACGCTCCCCCAGTACGCCTTATCCTGGGCGACATCCAATGCTGGTTCTTCAGGACTCCTGACTGGCTCTACAAGACCGGAAACCGGCCTCGTACCCAGCAGCAGAGCTGCTGGTGACACCCTCGAGCGACGCAGTTTGACTGATTTTATTACTCAGCAGAAGAAGCACTCGCGTGTGTATTTCAACTTGAAACGATTTATTTGAATTTGATATCTTGTACAGCGAACGGCAAACGCGGGAAACTTTGCACAGATAAAAAATTCTGTACGTGACTCGTAAGGTTCTAGTACGCTATTGTTTACGGTAAACCACTACTGCAATGTCGCGTTTCGTGCATAGAAATGTGATCGCGTAATTCAATTAACTTGAATTATGGAACGCGTATGTAATAAATTAAGGTAACGATGTTTTAGCCTCGCATTAATTATACTTTATAATCAGAACTTTTTAACACAATTTTATAAGAGGGAGAGAGAGGGATAGTAAATCACAATATTTATAAAACAATCAAACGCATATGATCGCACTGCGGCAATTTAATGTTCGTATCAGAACAATATTCACACTTCATACACCGAAATTATCACTGAACTTATCAATAAAAGGAGTAAAAATGTTGATTCGACCAATAAAACACTTAATTTAGAAATGCGATTGGCATGTAAATATACGCGCGTGTTTAACTTGTGGCGATCGTCGCCATATTGGATGTGGAGGGCTACCCCAGCTATCGCATGCGCGCTAGCCCTCACGGGGCTATACCGCCTAACCACGACACCGATTGTTTATAAGCTATCCATTGCGTGGAAACCACCGCAAATTTTCGTTCAACCGCTAACACAAGACGCGTTGAATACAAAATGTCGATGTCGTAACATTCTTGCTGTGGGCGGGAACCGAGCTTGGTGTGACGTCATAAATCAGCCCTAATAGACAACTGCAACTTATTCAGAGACCTACGTCAATGTCAGGCGCTTTTCTTAGGTGAAAACTTTACGTACATCGTACATACGTTACAGACCATGTTTGTACTTAAAACACGGTGTTACAAGCTTCTAAGAACTGACAATAGAAAAAAAATACTTTGGATTCTGGATGTCTTTGTATTCAGAAAGTTAAAAAAAATCCTTTTGATAATAATTATCAGGTAACTGCATTATATTGTACAATAAAACATAAGGTACTGTTAGTCGGCCCGATTTAGAGAATAATAAGTTGGTTGAAATTTTCTAAAATATCACACTAGTATGATATAAATTACTTTGATATAGAACAATCTCATTAACATCCTAAACATAGACTTGTACAATTTCTTTTGAATATAAAACAATTTGTTAAGCCCCTCCGGGCGCCTTCGCAATTCCATTGCAGAGCAATTGTGACGTCGGCCGCTATGAAATATTTTATTTCTATTGGAAAAGGATTTGATAAAGGATTTCGCATAAGGTTCCATTTATCTTTTTTACGTTCTTATTTTATTGAAGTCGCAATTTATTTGATGCACGTATGACCATACCTTATCTAAACTAAGTTTAAAAGCGTTTACTCTCTAATGGTAATGTCCTATCATCGTACATGGCTGACCAACTTAGGCCGGAGTCTACTGCAATAGCGTCTTGTCATATTCCGGCCTGTTACGGTGGTTCCCTTCAAAGGTTGCGTAGCATCGGCGACTACTTTGATATTACAAATGTTCATAGGCGACGGTGACTGTTTCTGACTTATAGACTGCAACCCTGCCTGTCACCCTTTCATATGTTCCACAGTTGGACACGTAATGTAAATACAAAAAAATAAAAAAACAGCTACCATATAAGTATACCGTATTAGTATAGATACACGTAGGTATCGTATCAGTAAATTGAGTTTAAATTAAAAAAAGAGCAATAGTGTCATACAAATATTATCTCATTTACGACACCCACTATAACCATTACAAAATAATTAACATTCGTGCCTCTAATCCATATAGATAACCCGACAATTACTTCACAACCGCATTGTTCATATTTCTTCTCCGCAATAATGAGACGGATACATGAGAAAATCTGTTTGATCTCGAGGAAGCTTGAATCTCACAAAAAGATGGCGCAAACTATTCTCATGCTCGTTACAGTAACAGCTGATTGCAGCGAAAGTGGTTATGGCAATTCGCGTTATATTGCTAAACAAACATTGGCGCTTACGCCCTGATAATATGCATCTGTCTCCGACAACATATAATTATTTGTCGTAATTACTTGACTAAGACCGTTGGCAATCAATGAGATTAATAGAATCAAACCCCCAGGCTTTTAAAGAAATAATTCAAGGGACACCGCTGATGCAGCGAAACTGGTTATGGCAATTCGCATTTTGTTGCTAAACAAACATTGGCTCTTGTGCCCTGACAATACCTTCTGCCTTCTGTCTCCGACAAAAATATATGTTACTTGCGGTCGTCATTACTTGACTAACACCAACCACCTAGGAATTTAAAAAAATACAGCAAGTGACCTGCACGCAGCTCCTCCTCCCACACATAAAAAAGTTTTTTTAGGTTAATAGCGCGAAAGTAAAGTAACATACGCGGAATCAGGTAGAAAACAAAGAAAAGTAGGTAACGCCGATTACAGCTGAGGCTGAAGACAATGATTACTGTGAAGTCACTGCAGATGGACTTACATAAAACGAAAAATACAAAATTCGTTATTATCTTTTACTATCGAAAGACAGAAATCTTTTAGAACACCTAAAAGATTTCTGTCTCACGTAGAAGCGACGTAGGTTACGGCCTAAAAACTGAAAAGTGACGCGACCGTTTACTATAATCTTGACAATCTGTTCCAATGTGTTCTTTAACAATACGAATAAGTATTATCAAACACCCAGTCCAAGTGCGGATTGTTATACTTCACTAATATTAAAAACATTATTGAGAACTCTGGTACCTAAGGTCAGATTTACATCATACTGAAGCAGTTGATAGTTTAATTTATAAAATATAAAATAAAATATTACATAAATTCACCATCTCAATTATTTTCAACGCTTCATATAGCACGCCTCACATCACGTCTGTGTGACCTGCGCCTTAGACACTAGATGGCAAATAGCCAAATACTTGTAGGCTTGCCTGGTAGGTATACTTAAATCTATTTATTCAACGCTACTTCGGATAGGAAATACGCCACTTAATGTCGACCGGGAATTGTCTTTACTTGGAGTGATTTTTCATTAGGCACTATTGATTCAGAAGTGGAAACCTACTTTATCTAGCTAGATATACTATATAAAATAGCCTATGCTTATGTTGGGTGAGGTACATGAGTAGAAATTAACGGGACTTCCAAAAAGGTTTTATTAAATTAAAGTAGTTTCCCTCATGTTAAACGGTCACCAGTCATGGACGTATTATAACTCCAAATGGAACAGTAACCTTAGCGTGAGTTGAAATTAAAGAGTACACTGTTCCAAATCGATCTATTATTCTGACGTAATCAAAGGTCGATACTAAAAAATGTATCGAGTACTCTTTGATTGCAACTCATACTAAGGGTACAAGAGTCCTATCTGAAGTTGATGCTTGTTAACTAAATGAAATGTTATAAAAGCTTTGTAACATAAATTCCGTATGATTTAAATAATATCGTCGCGGATTTAGTACTTTTGTTTTCTATATATACTCACCATAAACCTTTTGTGTATGTCGGATATTTAGAACCAATTACAATGTCCGTGGTCACAAACTGTGTATTGTATCTTAGCAACAACTCCTTTTAACCAATTTAATTTCATTCCACAATTCGGGACAAAATAAGGACTGCAATAAGTGAGGATAAGGATAAGGGTGATAGAAATACCGATAATGACCGAATGCAACAGTTTGTTGGATATTCTCAAACCTTTCGTAACAACGAAAAGGTATAACGACTGCTAGACACTGATAACAACCGAGACCGGCTTAATGAGCCCTTCGACCAAAGAATAAGCATGAATGAAAGAACAGCATGAAGTTTTGCCACTAGCCGAGATTAATATACCATTTTTTCAAACGAAGATGCAAGATTCAAGGGTAATATAAACTTCCAGAAAAACAAGTTTTGATTTGATTGAACTTAAATAACATTAACAATTCGTTTATTAATAATATCAATAAAAAATAAGATCTCATTGAATGTGTTCCGTGAGAACGTTTAGCCTTGCGAGCTGGCATTTACTGCGGACTTCGGTGATTGCAAACTAGTTGTGTTGGTCACAAAGATAATATGTACGTCTAGATAGAACACCGGGTAATAAAATTATATATAAGCACGTTTAAGATAATGCAAAGCTTATAAAATCTTAAAAAATAAGGTGAAAATTCTAAC
>DWNK01000952.1:0-10212 GCA_018250315.1 Hyalothyrus neleus pemphigargyra | reverse complement strand
ATAACACGAATATTATTTCGTGTAATTGCGCAAGTAACAATCGCCGGGGGGTCGGACAATCCAGCTACAGTACTGCATATCTATCCGTTTTATGGAGACCCGCGAGAACGGTGAATTCATCCAAAATTACCTGTTTTACATCAACAGACTGAAGACGGGAAGGTCTTCTAAAACTGGCGCTGCTCAGTTTTGGGACGACGCCCCTTTCTTACTCATTATCGTTAACAAAGGGTTGGATTGGATTTACATTTCATCATGGCGTGCCATTGTTACATATAGAGCTCACCTTTATGTGTTCTTCCTGTTTCCTTAATACTGAAAGGTAAAAGTACTCTTGTCACTAACTCAACTGTCTTAGGGATAATTATTTTTCTTTTAGTTACTTTAGTACTTATTTATGGCCATAAATGTGAGAAATAAAGTCAGGTGGTTTTTTACCTATTGTGTGCTTGTATAGTTACGACGTCTAATAATTCCAGAGAAAAATATTTAAGCTAAACCTTATACAACATGTACTGATTATCGCGCAATATTTGAGGTACTTTAGGTTGTTTTTGCTCCGTAGAGTTAGCTTTTGCTTAAGATGAAAATGGAGTTTTAGTTTGTAACAAACAGTATATTTATAATAAATAAGAAAATTTATTATGTGAAATAATATTTCTTAGAAAAAATATTAATTTGTAAATTTTCCATAATTTATAAACATTAGGAAATTAAATTAAAGTCCATCATCATCCACCCATCGAGTTAAATGAAGGAGTTAGTATAACTTAAGTTTATACTCCCTTGTTATCGCTTACACAGCGCGCTCATTGAACTAAGATTTAAAACACCGCATGATTCACGACGAAGATACTTTGTATTGTTCATAACAAACGACTACATTATGCCCCGCGCGGGCGAAGCGCCAAGGTCACCATGTGCTGCTTCGTATTACGCTGCATAGTACCTTATAGAATCAGCTGGGGCGGAGGTCAATGTGCATAACAATTCATTGTGATTTTAGGACAATAATTAATCACTCTATCTCGGGATTTTATATTTATAACATTTTTAAATTACTTTATCAATCTACGGGAAATGCTTGACAACAGACACCATAAATACAACGCTTTTCCTTGTACCATTTCAAAGGAGACAATCACAAAAATATTTCAACTCTGAAAGGCTCTATAAAGGAAGTAACGAAACGGAAATGTCGAAATATTTTTTGTCCTTTATTCGCGACTAAGTAAATATTTTATCGAGAACGGCACTTCATTCAATGTTTTCTTCATTCGTGTTTTATTAAAGTGTCAATTCTTGTTTACAGTTATGCATAAATATTTTACTAGTTATTTTAGGACATACCATAATAACGACCATTCGAACCAATTGCATGACTCGTGGTCACAGCGAAACGTTTAATCGGCAGTTAGTATCTATTATGTAATAAAAATGTGTATAATTCGCGATGACAATCATCTAATACTTTATACCGTAATGAGTTAAGGTTTTAACAGTTTGATATAGCTCGATCAGTCGATAAAATGCATACTACTTTTATAAAGCCTCCACAATAAGCTGTGTAAGTTGCACGCGTATATAGATAAGGCCGGAAACAATTTTGTCTAAAATCATCATTTAGATTTCCGACTAGCCAGGAATTAACCCAGGGACCTTTTTATGCTGCAGAGCAGATGCATTGTGCATATTTTTCCGTTTTTATTCCAGGCTATTTGTCTTTTTTAAGTTTTATTTCAGATGACCACTTAAAACAATGTTCGTTTACTTTTTTATGTGTAAATCTAACGTTGAGACTGGCGAGTTACTTCACGGTAAGTAGTCACCGTGCCCTATTTAACATTTGCAAGATCAAAGTAGCCGCCAATGCTACGCCGGCTTTGAGGAGAAAGATGGAATTTACGATGCCAGTCCACACCCCCGGGCTAAAGTGTGGCCGGGAGGCTGAGCTGAACTCAGGAAGCGGCAACGCTTTGAAAGGCCCCGAGGATATGCCGAATAAGAATGAATCTGGCTCTCAGGCACACTATCGAAAACAACGAATCACTATGGATTGTACTCCGGCCTGAGGGTGGTCGCTGCTCAGTCAGGTACATGATGGTACCTTACCACCAGCAAATTCCTAGTTATTTTTTTATAAAAAACATACAGCATTATTTCATTACCATTCTATATATTTCAAATAATACTAAATATATAATGTTATAGATAGTATTATGTATAACCGAATTAAGTTTTAATGAAAGGAAATCTGAAAGGTACGAATATTTATAAAACTTTACAGTTAACGAGTTAGAAGTTGAGAGGATTAAGCATCGTTTTAATATTAATCTTTAAGGGTTACCATTATCAACATTTAATATAATATCTCATATTTCACCTATATCTGGCCAAATGTGGGCATTACAATGAAAAATACTGTGTTTTAGTAGGTACTAATTTAACATGTTTAATATATAATATGCAGCTAAAATTGTAGAAACCATACACAGGCACAGTGCCGCATATGCAAGGATGATAATATGAAAAAGAATGAAAATTACTAACAGTACAAAACTTGTCAACGAAATAAATTTCGTGCGTTGTGGGCGGATCAGCTTGCAATTTTAAAATTCATCTGTGTAGTTGTTTTCGGTATAAAAACACTGAAGATTTTATGTCGTTTTGTGTGATAAATATAGTATTGAATTAAATCCTCAACATAAAATGAAATAATCATCAAACGTCTTTTGATCATTTAACAAACTACTTTTAAACACAAATTGAAAAGCCACCAAAAATGTAAGTTTCTCCGTTGTTAATCATACGGCGTTCTAAATCTTAGTATAATGAGCGCACAGTCTGCGCATTAAATATGAAAGAAATGTTTTGATGAAAAAGTATATTATTTATTTTTTCATACTACCCGAAATCTGGTCTGATTAGATTTTTAGAAGAATGCAGGTAATTAAATCGACACGATGTGAAGAACTCCACTAATCCTCATTGTCACAGCGTGGTAAACTATACTCCAGGTCTTTCCCAGTTGTAGGAAAGACCCAAGATTATCAGTTAATCATAAAATGGATGGTAATGAAAACTGCAGCTTATGCAGCAGATTGGTACAAGAAACTTATACAAGTTTCTTATACATAAGCTTGATAATATTTCCTATGAGACATAAAAAATTTCTTTCTCAGAATAAAAACAAAATACTAAGAAAAAAGTAAAAGAACGTTTCAGCAATACTAGTAAATTTCAAAGAAAATGTACCGGATAAAATTGTCGACAGCAGCTTAGGTAAGCTATCTTGAGCACTTTACAACGAGGCAAATTATATCGCCTAGTTAACTTAATGGAGGGTGGAGAAAAGCGATGAGAAAATATTAAGTTTGTTATCCATATTAATATTATAAATGCGAATGCGTCTGTCTGTTAAGCTTTTACGATCATTCCGTTGAGCCGATTGTGATTAGATTTATTATGCAGATTGTATAGAGCCTGGATATAGTCTACTTTTTTACTGTCTACTGGACATAGTCCATTTTTTTACATTAATCTCTCGGTATAAGCCAGAGAACGCAAAGAAAAATGTAGGTAATTGGCAAGTGAGCCGAATAGCGACCAACAATATGAGGAGCTCCGCTTATTCGATGAAATTGCTTATCTGTCACAATGCAATACAATATGTACCTTATTAGGTTAAACCTTTCTAGGTCAAAATATGCCATCTATCGGAGCATAGTAAATACAAAATATTTTTAAAATCAGCACCATTCCTGATCGGCTGTATAATGTAGCATTTAGAGCTTATAAATTCACACATCCCAGGTATTGAGTAAGTCGATGCTCCATATAAGCGTAGAATCCAGGTCCTACATGAGAATATCGAGGAGTAGGAATTATGAAATAAATACCTATTACCATAATTTTAGGATATGGAATTATATTTAAGGAAAAAGAGTATTAATATTGAATAACTGTTTTATAAGGGTAAAAGCTCTAAAGATTTCCACCAAAATTTAAAATTCTGTTTTAACGTGGCAATAAAATGCGTAGAAATTACCAGCTTTTTGTTACCAAGATTTAAGTACTCAACTTCGAAGAAGGAATCTCAGCCATTTGAAAAAATTGCTTTTATCCATTTTATACGAGCATCTCACACCGAGAATCTCACAGATTTTTTTATAGATAGTGTTAGTTGCACGTGTTAGGATATTGCAAAATTTGTAAAAAAAACGTATACAATTTTATCACATCATAATATAATACATGTGTATATGATTTGTTTTATATAAGAGTTTTGACTTTTCCAATTGTGTTTTTATAAAAACAAATTTTACGTTATGAATAATTGGTGCTCTGAGCCGAATTATTTTGCTTTATTGATGTTGATTGTAGGTTAACATAAAAATAATTATGCGAAAGAATAAAGAGAATCTGTGAAATTAACATAAAAAAATTACAAAAGCTTATTTTTATTTCCTTATGAATTTTACACTAGAGATTTTTATATTTTGCCTTAATAATGTAATTTAAATGGGCAGTATGTATAGCTATCATTATAATAAATCTATATTATCTGTGAGCAAAATACTAATCGGTTGCATTTTTATTACAACAAGTTATAATTACTACGCCGATGGCAATATTATTGGAATTTTATGAACGGTTATTGAATTTTGTTTAGTGTACATTCCACAAATTTTGCGAGTTAAAATTCAATCAGCCTCTAATAATGTAGAAGCAATTTAATTTCGAATTATCCTTTAATACTTCAATCGTGTTATTATTGATTTCTTAGATTGACAATTAAATCACTTTACTGCAAATTCAATGTATTTTTCAATCGAGGTTAACAGTTCCTTAAGTGTTTTGGTCATAAAGTGTGATCTAGAAGGAAAACAAATAAATGAATTGGGGGTCTAATCACACCAAACATTTGTGAAGTAATGAAAAAATCTGAAGCTTTGCCTTGTGGAGGTCCCACAGTCGTGAAAATCACCGGCGTCTAGAATATCTCGAACGCGTCAAAAAAATCACCGGCTGTCTAGAATATCTCGAACGCGTCAAAAAAAAATCGCCGCCTGTCTAGAATATCTCGAAAAATCAGCGACGCGACGCTTCCCACGATCCGGGATTACGCCGATGTCGGTGATTTTCCCAAACATTACAATTCCGTTTTACGTCAATCAAAATTGTACTAAATTTAATATTTTAGCGCATTAAATGTTTTTTACCCAAAAAAACATGCTGAGTAGTACTTCCTTTCCACCATTGTCATGTACAACTTGAATAAACAAGGGTAAAGAGTTTGGGCAAAATGTCAGACAAAAATCCATACTAATATTATAAATGCGAAAGTCTGTCTATCTGTCTGTCTTTTTGTTTTCTGTTACACTTCACGGCCAAACTTTTTGACCGAATGTAATGAAATATAATATGAAGATAGCTTGAAGAATGACAATGAATACAAGCTACTTTTTTCTACAATCTACCCCTATGACCCCTATAAAATGTAGACCCCATGTAGCTCACGCGAGCGAAGCCCCGGGCGGAATACCAGTATAATATAATAAATTAGTGGAAAAAACATTTTTTACTCAAATTGAAGGGTATCTTTCAAAGAGCAAGAAGGTAGGTAGGTAGGAAGGAAGGTAAGCCTATATATAATTACTAGATTTCGCCCAGAAAAAAGTTACTCACAACTCGACTGTAAAGTTTGCGATTCAAAGGCATCCAACACCTTTATACCCTTGCGGCTCCTGTAAGTCGTAAACAATACTAAGCAACGTCGGGTGTTGTAGGAAGTCGAATGGGTCTTTGTTCCTGGCAAAAGTCTTTACGAGCTTCAATTATCACCAAAGAACGAAGCCATAATAAGTGAAGTTCGTAAACATAAGATTAACACTGGTTAATCTCTTAGTGGTTCTCGAGGCCTGAGAAAGATCCGGGGTCAGCAGTGGCATACGAAAAAGGTTCCAGGTCCTTTGTTTCAATGTCCGAAAATAATCGACTAAACAAAATTAAATTATTTGAGATTTATTGTATATCGCTTTACAGGTTTGGAGGACAAACTTTATACAATATCACATAAGCGATTACAAGCTGTGAAAGTTTTATTGAGATCAGAAGAAGAAATATAATCATCCGAATTTAGAGTAATGATAAACTTATTTCGTAATTGAATGTATTATATTCTCTATTATATAACATATTAGAAAGATACGTGGAATTTTAGTGCCACAATCCTGTTAGCAAATGATTTTCCGAGGTAAGTATTATGAATAAGTGAGGGGTTAACCCGCGAAAGGCTTTTACGGTGCAATTTTTTACGCCGATATCTGACGAAACGCGAGAGAGTCGTGTACTGAAGTCACCGCATGTGGATCGGTTTGTGGCTCAATTTATAAGCTTATTAAATATATGATTTTACAGCCCACTGCTGAGAATGGGTTACTTCCCCCAACCGAGGAAGGCCTTTTTTAATAAGGAGGCTAAAATCTGTCAAAGATTCTCGGTTCATTGTGAGAGGCAGCAGGGGATGTGGGATTTTCACTCATTAAAACACCTTAGTCGGAATCGTAAGTACTTACAGAAGTCACGTCGAGAACTATGATTGATCTAACGACGCATGTTCGCTGGTTCGGGAGAGTTATCTCACCTTGCTTAACTTACGTACCCTTCCTCACTTACTACGTAAGGGAGTTCATACTGAAATTTTTTCTGACCTTTTCGGAGTCCCAAAGATTTATTGTCTTGTCCTAAAATATATTGCTTACGTTGAATTAGAAATAATTTTTTTCTCTGCATCTGATATTAATTTCACCTTGATACCTCCATGTGTTCTCGAGAAAAAGGGCCTTGACAGACAGACAGGCAGACAGATAGACGGACTTATAGACAACAAGCTGAAAATAAGAGTATCTTTTTACCATTTAGGGCACTAAACCCTAATAAAATCGCTGTCGTCTGCACTTTAGACACCATGACGAAAGACCGTCAAGTGAATACAGGTTTCATTTCGCCACCAGTATTTACGGCGCCCCGGGGTCGGAGGTACTGTAGCTTACTCATTTCAACGCAAACAGCCCCGCATCGTACCTGAACAGGAACATTTAGCGGAGATGGCGGAGAAAAAATAATAAAAATCCACAATGTTTTCACAAGAATGCTTTATTTTTTCACCCACTGAACAAAGGATTACGAATTTTTCACTTCGCAGAATCCAAAAGCCGGGATATTCTGCGAATTAAGTTACGAATTAATTTATGCCGTTTTATTATTTATTTAAAGATTTGTGAGGCTTGCGACATTTGAGGTCAATCGACATTGGAGGTAAGGATAAGTGTAAAGATAAATTATGAGATAAATTAATAATCTGTCGAACTAGAATCGCGGTGGAAGGCACAAAACCGTTACTAAACCATTTATCATACACCATAGTAAAGGGAACTTCAACGTGGTAGAGTATTAATAATTTGTATTTTTAAGAAATTCTTAACATATTTTTAAGATAAAGAGATGAATAAGTATCCCAAATACAGCACGAAGTTAGGTAGGGCGTGAATAAATTAATTATTCCTCACACATTTTATCGACTCAAATTTAAAAGTTCAATTAGCGAGCATGCATGTGCATTAAAAATTTTATGGATATTTTCATAAAAAGTTAAGACATGTTTATTAAATGGTTTGGGTCGTATCATGATCTGATTCACCTGCTAGAAGGATGTAGGTAATTATATCGATACCCTGTATAATTTAACGTAAACACAAAACAGTTAATCCTGCTCTGTTAAGCCGGCATATGGATTGTTGATAATAAAACCGAACATTACCTATCAATTTCAACATTTCATAGGAATATGACGAGATAAAATTTTAGTATGAAAAGCAATTTAAATTTGCACGATAGTGGTTTAAAACAGGCGGATACAATAACGTTTTATGAGACTTTACAAATAGCTCCAGGTTGAACGTTGGCAACCTTCAATTAAAATACCAACCATATTGATTGAATTTTATTGCTTTGTGTTGGCTGTTCTGTTTACAACTGAGTGAAATTTCACGCTTCGTTTTACATTGCAGTAAACGTTTTTGTTTATTTTTGTTCTATGCCTTACATATTATACTAAAGTATACGTACAGGATAATTGGTAGCTATTTAGGCGTGGATGACGAAATAGTTTGCTTCCCCCCTTCGTTGTGTCTCTAGACAGGTGCTTTCTTAAAAGTGTGTATTCCAGTTTTAGGTCCATTCTCAGTTATAGGATGGAGATGAGGGCTTCGGTATGTATCAGGTAAGAAAGGATTGTAAAGAACATGGGGAAATAAATTCTTTAAAAACATAATCTCAGGCGCAGTTAATTAATAAAATATCCAATATCCGGGGTACAAAAGACAAATTGCCCACGTAACTCATTAGGACCCTAAAGATGTACAGTAATAAATATTGCGACATGACCTTTATTTATGACGTGTAAAGCCTTTTTAACAAAAATACAATCGACTTCTAAACCATTTCATAGTACGAAATAACTAAAATAAGATATTTTATAAATCCATAATCGTAAAGTAAATCTCATTAGCTTCTATTTGCTTCTTCGTTCGCGTAAAGTTGTATATAATATAAAAATAGCCTATATATTTAAGAAATTCTAAGTAAGTCGATGGCTTCTTGTAACAGTGAAAATCATAGCTACTTTGTATTTACTCTTTAATTCACGTCGAAAAATTGGATTGATATGACAAATGATCAAGCAAATTTATCTATATTTTTTTTTCTGAATAAAAGGTACTTTTCCGTACTCCTGATAATGTATGCGAAAGGAAGAAATTCTCATTCACACTTATAATATTAGTTACGACTACGGTCATATTATCATAATGCGAGAAGCGCAGAAAAAATTATTGAATATCCAATTTTCCAGAATACAAAAGACAAATTACGCACACAATAACGTGGTACGTGATAAGGGCTCCTCATTACGGGCCCGTCATGCTAACGTATGTGACAGATTTATCGTTTTGCTAAAAATTTCGCGGCACGCAACGAAAGACCACAGTTAGTCTAGAGAGCAATTTGAAACTTATTGTAACACATAAAGTATGTATTAACGCGAATACAGATTTAGTGCATTTTTAGTGCGTTTTCAATACACATTTTACATATGAATGTTTTTAATTTTATATAATATACATGTTTGTATACAATTACATAATATTACGCTTACGTTTTCTATGCATTGTGTATTTAGTTCATAGAATGCGCTATTTTAATAAAATTGGTACTTTCGATAACACAAAACGAAATACAATTTCGATAGGGATTTATTTTATTTCTCGACAGTATATGTTTGTGTATGTAATTAGTAGTTTGTATGCTGATCCTGAGTTAAGACTTAGACTCAGCATAAAATGGCCTTATGATATAGTAATCAAGTTACATTTAGAAAGGGACGTTCACAACCCTTGTCTATTTGTATATTCATCGCCTCTATTATAGACTACGCAACTCAGTAACGGCGCAAAAAAGTTCCGAAATGATATCCGAATAGAACTGTACCTACCCTTCGTTAGCTGCTGACTGATCGCTGTTTCTAACCCTTATCTTTAAGTCAAAGTCAAATACTTGTACTGAAGGGTGCGTTAAATTTATACACCGGTCATATATAACCTTAAGATTCAAAGATTTTTTTGAGATATTTAATCAGTTTATAGTACGTGAACCAGCAACAGATTTTGACTACCAACTTCCTCCCAAGCAATAATTCGTGAAATGCTTCAGTTAGTTGTATTATGAAGCATGCTGAATGTTAGCTGCCGTTACTTTGGGACTTAAGCGGAGAAGCGGTTATAGAGATATTTTAATAAATAAATCTGACAAATTCTAACGTTAAGTATAGATATCATGAATGGGGATTTTATTTTTGTAAGGATATTTTTATGAATGTATTTTTGACTATATTCGTCGCCTCTATAACGTAATGACGCAAAAAAGTCGCGAAGTGATGTCTTTCCGCGTAGAATGCTCCCTTCGCTCAGCTGACTGATTGCTGTTTGAAACTTATTGTAACTGCCTCATGAGATATCGTGGGCGTTACGCGACGCAGATTTATCACTCCATTATTTTTTTAGGTCAAAGATTTCAGCTGATGCATGTTTTGTTCGACAAGTGTAAAATTTGTACATTGAACGGAAAAATTGTAAGATACTAAACAAATTTTTG
>DWNK01000951.1:0-10213 GCA_018250315.1 Hyalothyrus neleus pemphigargyra | reverse complement strand
GGAAGCCTCCTTTTAGTCGCCTCTTACGACAGGCAGGAGATACCGTAGCACTATTCTGGTCCCGAGCTACAGGGACACAGCGCCGAGCGCATCACGTGCGTCTCCGGCGGCTTCTTCTTCGAGCGGGATTGGCGCGCTCCCTGGCCCGCTCGGCGTCTTCCTTCGCAAGCAACACGTCGTTGCAGAAGGTATTGACACCGTCCCACAAATCTCTTCTTCGCACCATGGCTTCGACGACAGCCGCCGGAGAGAGATCTGTTCCCACTTTTTGAACGAGGATCCGCCGCTCTGACTCCCATGCAGGGCAATCCTCGAGCGTGTGCTGTGCGGAATCCTCGTTGTGCCCACAATGGTGACACTGAGCCGTCTCCTCTCTTCCTATCCTATTCAGATACTTACCGAAACAGCCATGTCCGGTGAGCACCTGAGTTAGGCGGTAGGTCACGCGTCCCTCACTCCTCAGCCAAGCGCGGAAGTTCGGCAGAACCGCACTAACCACGCGTTGGCAAGCGTTCCGTGGCTCGCGAAGTCGGTCACGCCAGCGACTTAGAGCACGCCACCTGGCTCTCCTCCGGAGCTCCTTAACCGTCCCGTCGTTCAGGGGTTCAGCCCTCTGACGGAGGACGCGGATCTTATTAAAGACCCACGCGTCCATGTCAGCCAGAATGTCTAGGGGCGGAAACCGCGCCAAGACTGTGGCCGCATTGTACGATATAGTCCGGTATCCTCTCGCCACTCGAATCGCGATCATTCGCTGCGCGGCATTGAGCTTCGCCGCGCGGCGCCGGCAGCCAGACAGTCTATTCGACCATACCGGCGCACCGTAGAGCGCGATCGAGCGGACCACACCCGCGTAGAGGCGGCGGACTTCTTCCCTTGGTCCCCCGAGATTTGGTAGCAGTCTATGCATAGCACCTGCTACCTTATGAATCCGGGGGACGAGACGGCTAAAGTGCTCGTCAAAGCTCCAGCGGCTGTCCAGTATGAGGCCGAGGTACTTCATGTACCGGCCAATCTGGACATCTGCATCTCCTACTCGCACCGACGTGACAGGTGGTTCCATACCCGGCCTGAGGCCGTGGAACCACAGAGCTTCGGTTTTATGGGACGCTATCTTGAGACCCAAACTATGGATCCGGGAAACGACCCGTGCCACCCCTAGTTCCGCCAGTCTCGCAGCCCGCGAGAAGGACTCCCCTTCGGCGAGTACGAGAGTGTCATCCGCGTAACAGACGATGCGCACTCCTTGTGGGAGCACCATTCTGAGCACCGCGTCATAGGCAAGGTTCCACAGGAGTGGCCCCAGGACCGACCCCTGCGGAACTCCGCACGTGACCACCCTCGTATGGACCCTCCCGTAACGACCCGGGTAGCATACGCTCCTGTCCGATAAATAGGACCTCAGCACGTCCTGCAAATAATGCGGTACTCGGTGAAACACGAGCGCCTCTCCGATCGCTCTCCAGGGCAGAGAGTTAAAAGCGTTCACTATGTCCAGGCTGACTGCCAAGACTACTCTACCCTGGGATATGGCTCGCTCAGCTGAGGTCCTGACGCGAAGAATTGCGTCAACCGTGGAGCGCTGCCGCCGGAAGCCGTACTGACTCTCAGAGAGGTCTGGGCCGCTGCAAGCCAAGTGCCGGTTGATTCGAGCGGATATGATCCTCTCGAAGAGCTTGCCCGCCTCGTCCAAGAGACAGATAGGCCTGTACGACGAAGGAGAGTCCACCGGTTTGCCCCACTTGTGTAGGAGCACCAGCTTCGCCTGCTTCCACGCCGCAGGAAAACGACCGAGGCGAAGGCAGCTGGTGAACAGCAGCTGCAACCTTATAGCGAGGACAGTCAACGCTAACGCCCAAGCCCGACCCGGAATTCCGTCCGGACCAGGTGCGGTGTTCCGCACGGCCATACGTCTGACTGCCTCTCGCAGCTCGTGTTCTCCCACCGCCAACTCGTCGGTCCAGACTGGCCGGTCCAGTGACACTGGCGAACCGGCGTCCTCCGAACTGCCGGGGAACAAATTGTCTACCACTGCGTTGACAAAAGGCGGATCGAGGGTCTCCGTTAACGGCGGCACCCAAGGACGCAATTTGCCCAACACCATTTTATAAGGGCGTCCCCACGGGTCCTCGTCCAATCCCTTCCGAAGATCGTCCCAGTTCCGGGCCTTGCTTTCGGCGATAGCGCCCTGTAGCGCCTTTGTTGCAGCCCGGTACTGGGCGTAACTCTCCGCTCTCTCTTCAGCAGTGGCGGACCGACGTCTCCGAGCTCGAGTGAACCGGCGTCGAGCGCAAAAGCACACGTTTCGCAGCCGCGCAATCTCTTCCGACCACCAGTACACTGGGCCTCTGCGGCCAGGCCTGACGCGAGGCATTGAAGCGTCACAGATGGACGCCATGTCTTCGCGGAGTCGCGCTGCATCCGCATCCGGGTCTGTGGGAGTATCGCTCTCACCTGGTGCGGTCCAGTCCACGACGTGGGCAGCAGCGATGAGCTTGTCCCTGTCGAGTCGCCTCAGCGCCCACCGTCGCGGACGATCCTCCGCACGGCGGTCATCAATAACCGGGAGCCGGAAGGTCACGTCAAAGATGATGTGACGGTGGTCCGACAACGTCACTATTTCCTCCGCCACTCGCCAACCATTCACCATGCGCTCGGCAGGCAGTGTCGCCCAGGAGAGATCCACGATCGACTCCCCCTGCCAGCGCACACACGTACTGACCGAGCCCCGGTTCAACAGCCGTAGGTCTAACTCCGCAGCCCATTCCAGCACCGTATCCCCTCTGATGCTGTCCCGGCTATTTCCCCAAACCCTTGAATGGGCGTTGAAGTCGCCGAGTACCAGTACCGGGCGAGGCGAACAGTTACGGACGCATATCGCCACCCGATCCAAGAAGCCCTCGTATGTCACCAGATTACAATTCGGAGACACATAACACCCTAGTACGGCCAGGGGACCCCACTCCACCGCCACTAAGCCACGCTCAGTGTGAAGCCTGGAGCACGGAGGGTCGCCTTCCCCGCCTGCCCAGTATATTGCGACCGATTGAGAGTCGTCTCCGAACCAGCGCGGGTGATCGGGGACGCCATACGGCTCTGCTACCACTGCCAAGGCTATCGACCGCTCCGCGAGGCATTGTTGGAGCATATCCTGCGCCCCGCGGCAGTGGTTTAGGTTCCCCTGGAGCACTCTGCATGATAGAGCTCTATCCATCACTGGTCCATTGCATCCTCCGACGGGCGATGGGACGAAGCGCTACCCTGCGCAGGCCCATCATCCCGTGTAGAATTGGTAACGGCGAGCCGTCTTGCCTCTGCCAAACCACCGGTGTGTCTCTTCTTGGCTATAGGAGGCGTGCACCTCTTGCTTCCCAGCCGGTGGTCGCACCGACGGCCGAGGTCTGCACATACCACGCACTTTGGCATCTGCGCCACGCATTGGCTTGCCTTATGGTTAGGCTCGCCACATACGTAGCACAGTGCACTCCTGTCCTTGGGGCTAGTGCATTGGTGCCGAGCGTGTCCCATTTCTAGGCACCGGAAACACTGCAGCGGCCTGGCTGACAGTACCTCCACTCTAGCCGAGACCCACCCTACACGGACTCGTTTCTCCGTCGCGAGCTTACGGATGACTGCCAGCGGGCAGCGCACCCAAACCGTCCCCAAAGAGAGACGACCTCTGCGGATCTCGCCAACCTTCACGTCGTCGGCGGTGCACCCACCCGCCTCGGCAATGGCACTGGCGACATCCGATTGGGTGACGGAATCGTCGAGATCCATCACCCTTGCCTCCCCGTGCTTGGTGGGCCGAGCCACCTTAACCCCCATTTCGGCAACAACCTCCTGAAGTTTAGCCGCGAGGATATTGGCCTTGTCTGCGCATTCTGCGCCGGCTACTTCCAATAAGAGGCCGCCATTTAAGGCCCTCTTCTGTCTCACCTCAGTGATACCCAGGTCGGGCAGCCTGATCTGGCTCTTTGCCGTCTTCATCACCTGCTCGTAAGTGACGTTTGAGTCCTCGGGCACAGTGATTGTCACCGCTGCCGCCTTAGGAACTTTCGGCAGCCTGCGCTTTCGTGTTGCCTTCTTCGTCATCTGAGTAGCCGGCACTGTCACAGGACGGTTGCCAGAGGCACTCTTGGACCCTTCCTGAGCTGAACGCCTCGCCTTTGCTTTGGCTTTTCGTCCCACTACCGAGCTCCAACTAGTCTCAGGCATGACGTTGCTCTGCGCAGCCCGAGGCGGCGGTACCGCAGGCAATTCCAATGCCACCGCCGTCGGGGTAGACGAAACCTTCTTCTTAGCCCCTCTTGCCGACGCGGCTGGGGCTGTCTTTTGACCCAGCGGCGGCCTAATTGCCCTTCCCGGGAACAGTTCCTCTTTGAAGGAGGCCAACTTCCCCTCGATCATCGCCCCAATCCTTTCCATAAGGGCGCCATCGTCGCTCCTTGGAGACTTCGGAGTAGACGGTGCTGCTTTGCCCTGAGGTCCGCGACGTAACTGGCTCAACTCAGCGTTGAGGATCTCTACCTTTCCGTTTAGTTCGGCGAGCTGTGAGCGAAGCAGTGCATTTTCCTCCTGCAGTTGCGTAGCGGAGACCCGCTGCACTACTTCGGTTGCCGCTGCCTCTATCTGGCGCACCGCTACTCGGACGGCGCGGACCATGTTGCCCTTCATATTTCTGGACTTATCAGTCACCTTCTCTATGATCTCCAGGTTCTCTATGATCCTAGAACCGAGATCGCCGGTCGGCTGGTGCGCCATCTCCTTACTAAGTTCCGTCACGCTCGGCAGACTAGTCTTGGCTTTGGTCTGCGACACCGGAATTGCCGGATTTAAGAAGCCTTCCTCGTCGATAGCTCTTGCGGATTTCCGCTGACGTCGCTCCTCATCACTGATCTTATCAACCCGCCCTCTCTTGCGGGGGCCACTGACGGACACTGCCGTCGAGTGTCCCGACGTCGCAGACATTAGAGAGCAGTCCGAGTCCGATGAAAGACCTGGTATAGGCGGACGTCCTACCCTTCCTCGCGCCAATCGCACATCGCATTTAGATGCCTCAGGCAACCTTCCCTTATCATTATTAATTTCGGAGTCCATTGTGATTTCGCTGTTGTCGTGTTTACGAAGGCCGGCGGATTGCCGACCTACGAGGCAGTTGTTGCCCACCCCAGAGTTCGGAGGGCGGCCCTCTGCCGTAGCAGAGGGGTGGGATTCTCCCTTTCGGGTACCCACCTGGGGACCATATTCGCAACTGACCTGATCCATAACTTCTTCTACTCGATGCTCCACATCGTCGTCTCTTTTTTCAGGGGTGAGCTCCCCTGTCGGCCGCTCTTAGTCTGGCCCCTCCCCCCAAGCCTGTCCGGTATGGTAAGACCTACCGGTATAGCCTTGGGGATCCACGGGACACGCAAGCCCCCCACCACGACAAGGTGGCGGCCCATCGGGGGGCCGGCTAAAACCCTAACGTAACCCTAACCTAACCTAACGTAACTTTATCCTACTAGATACCGCCAGCAGCTTCGTTCGCTCATTAAATTATCCTACGGAGACTAGCAACCAGGATAAAAAGTATCCTTTATGTTCATCCCGTTTAAAAACTATGCGTGCTAAATTTCATCCAAATTCATTCAGCTGCTATTGCGTGAAAGAATAACAACCATCCACCCATCCAAACTTTCGCATTTATAAGTACCTACCTAAGTAAAACGTTAGCAGGAATTAGTATATTTATGTAATGAAGTTGTTTTTTTCTTGGCGGAAGTCTTGTCCTATCTGTATTTTTAGGCTCGTGACATAATAAAACAACAAACGCCCCGCAGCGCAGTTAATGAGCATACCTCATTAACTTCCGATTAGATTATACATTACAAATATGACATATTAATAGCGATTAATTAAGTTAAAACCTGTCCGTCGCGATGTGGTTGCATCAACACGGGCCAGAACGCATCGTGGTTTTTCTTCATTATCACAACGCGTTGTGGTCAAAGAGCATGATAGTGACCTCACTAATTTTGCGATGTGGCTATTTTAAGGGGATCACAATGCGTTAGAGCTGTTTTTGCTCGATGAGAATTTGAGCCTAACATATATTAGAAAATTATAAGGATGATTATTAAGTTGTATTCATCAAGTAGATGCAACTTATATTGGCGAGTATTTGTTATGTATTGCTAAAAAAGAAGAAAACGTGAATTTTATTAATACTATGATAGGTAGGATATGTTACTCACTGAGTCTTGCGTCTTCTCTAAAACTTAATAAAATAAAATAATTTTTATTTTTATCGAAAAAATATGAACTACGCTGATAACATAAAACGGTATGCATGTTTCTTTTTGCAGTATCTCTAAAATAGATATTTCAACGAACACGGCGCTTAATGTCACCCCACATTGTTTTTATAACTGTAGTTAAGTACTTTACTATGATCTAGAAATAGTTAAAATACTTACCTACAGTTACTTAACTACATATATCCTTTGTTACGCCTTCAGTGTTTTCCTACTGCCCAAAGGTTAACTGGCAGAGAATGCTTTTAGCATTAAGTCCGCCCTTTGTATATACATATTGTATCTTGCAAATAAATATGTATTTGTTAGAGATATGAACCGCTACTACACATCGCATTAGATTCAATTCCCTACACTTCCGCTTCTCAATAATGAGATTTGATATCAAAATCGATATTTTGTGGAACAGGATGATTACAAATTGAAATCCTGATTTTTTTAATTAAACGGAAGAATTTAGTTTAAGTACAGTTTATTATTATATTTTAATTGAAATCGAATTATTCAAATTCATTAACGACCGGCGTGACACATTAATGACAATTCCGGTCTGTAACATCATGCTATAAAATGCGTGTAATTATATACTATTTTTGCGCCTTTTAACGCTGTTCTCAATCCCATATTTTACATAGTCACATACAGTAAATACACAACCTAATTAAAATAAGTAGATGTGAGCATTTGCCCATTGGACCTGACTGCTGCGCCAGGGGTCGTGGGTTCGATCCCCACCCAGAACAAATATTGATGTGGTGAGCACGAGTATTTGTTCTGTGTCTGGGTGCCAATTATCTATATAAGTATGTATTTAGAAATACATATGTATGTTTATCATTCGTCTGATTACCATAGCAGAGGCTCTGCCTAGTTTGGGATCAGTGGGCCCTGTGTGAGTGGTCCAAAGATATTTATTTATTTCAAATATGTAGTTTCAACTGGGTAGTTTACCCTGTACATTTAAAAACCGTATAACTTTAGGACAGCACAAATAGAAACCATATATAATACAATTGAAATTATTGGTCAACTAATTAGTGCATGTGTTAGTGTGCACCTTAAAAGCTTAAGTAGGTACTTTGTCATTAAAGTTGTAAGCTAAATTTGGATGAACAGTATTGTAATATATCCTTAGTTTTCAGACTCTGCCTCGTATACTAAAGGTTCCGTACACCTTACACCTCTTATTGTAATCAAACACGCACCATGTTGTATGGGACGTCCTTTAAACTATGTCAAATTGTATCTATTTAATGCGGTTCGTAAGATACAGTCCTGTTTTTTTATGTGTAAGCCAAACGAAGAGGCAGGCGCGATACCTGATGGTAAGGAGTCACCGCCGCCTATGAACATTTGCAATACCAGAGGAGTCACTAATGATCGATCGCCTACTTAAGAGAAAAGGGATGGGATGGGATGGCAAGGATGCGAAGGGTGGGAAGAGGGACTCTGGCTCTCAGCCGTACTACCGGAACAGACAAGTCGCTACCCGTCGCTAGCTAGTCAGCTCACACGATGGGAGCTTACCACCAACAACCTGTGTAGGGTTTATTACAAGGCAGACGGATATACAGCACAATCCTAAAAAAGCTTGCATACGAAGGGTTCCGCACCATACTTTAAAGAAAAACGTTGAATAAACACATGTGTTGTACGACGACCCCTTTCAATATTTAATTTATTTTCATTATTTGTTGATATGGCGGCCATAGTAATACTCACTCTGTAAAAATTTTAAGTGTCTACTTAATAGGTACTTATAACATCGGAGCGTCAGTTATAGTGTTCCGTTGGCATCCTTTGGATACGGAACCCCAAAAATAGAAGTATTCGGATCTGGACTTCCGCTAAACCTAACCGCAATTCTTAACCATAAAGATACCATCGCTTATGTATATACGACCCAAATATTCGTTTCCAAAGTTCCCTTATTAATATTTCGTATAACACGTAAAAGTACGAAGGAGAATAAAAACTGAGCGAACAAACTTCAAGTTGGAAACTCTGAAACTTATATTATTATTCCAGAATTAATTTAACAATTTCGACAAATTACTGTTGGAAATTCTTCATCTTCTAGTCTGTATTATTCGGAACTGGCTGTTCTCTACAGCTGTGCTTGTGCTTTCGTCAAGATAGTTCTAATAATAAAGAGTTTTTTTATGTATAAGCACAGATCATGAAGCCTATTCTGCCGTCGTAATTGAAAACACAGTAACTTAAGTTACTGAGTCATTTAAATAACTGTATTTTCAATTACAACGGCAGTATTGGTGGAAATGAATATTATTTCTCATACAAACGCAACTCACTAGCGCGGGCAGGGGACGAGGAAAAACCACGACAGTGATTGTTCGTCATATAATCCACCAATTAAAGCGTAGCGGATACATGCACTATCCTTAGTAATGACCAATGACAATCTATTGAAGCAGTGTTTTTAAACTATTATTTTTCATGCGGGGGGGGGGGGAGGGCTAGGAGCAGTCAATAGACTCCATAGTCTTTGTAGTGTTTGTGTATGAGCCTAAAGAAGATCAGGCAGGGCTACCTGATGAATACTTACCGCCGCCTCACATTTGCAACACCAGAGTCGTCAATGCTATGCTGGTTTTGAATGGAAATATGGTATTTGAGAACAGAACAAACGGGGGGTGTGGAAAGAGGGAATCTGGATCTAGGGCATTATCGGTAGACTCCGGAGTGAGGGTCGCTAGCTAGTCAAATTACAAAATGGAGCCAGACGAAATATAAACAACATATTTAAGAAAGAAAGAAAAACATTTATTACATAATACATACCATTAAAACATAAAAAAAAAATCACAATAACAAAAATAATGTACTTAATATATTTAAAATTATTTCGTCATCCTAGATTGATGAGCTCTTTGAATAGATGCGGTCCAGCCGGTCAATCCATTTGCTGGTGGTAAAGTCCTATCGTTTGACATGACTGGCTAGCAACCACCCTGGCGTCGGTGGCGGCGGTAGGCGGCGGTGACTACTTACCATCAGGTATCTCGTCTGCCTCTTCATTTGGCTTATACATGAAAAAAACTGTCCAAACCACAATGGCTCTTTTTTTATTATTTAACGAGGATGAAAAACTTTCAAAGATTGACATTACCTTGGAACAGGTAGCGGGGTATGTGGGATTTCCACTCAGTAAAAACATCTCGCCCTACCACACTTTGAAATGGTATAACAAAACACATTACAGCACATTCGTACGATTCTACAAATAGCCATAACAATCGATATTTCGAGCTTCCGCGCTTAAAACTTTAATCAAATTCACCATGAATCATACATTTAGTGGACTGTCCCATAAAATATTGCTTTGTTCAAAATTTAAGCTGTCTCCAAAATTACACAACTGACTGTGTATCATGCTGGTGGTAAGCTCCCATCGTGTGAGCTAACTGGCTAGCGTCCATCCTCAGGCCGGAGTCTACCGTCAATAGCGACTTGTTCCGATAGTGCGCCTAAGAGCCAGAATCCCTCTTCCCACCCTTCCCAACCTTTATATCCCATCACGGCCTTTCAAAAGCCGGCGAGCATTGGCGACTCCTCTAGTGTTGCAAATGTTCATAGGCGGCGGTGAATACTTACTATCAGGTGTCTCGCCTGCCTCTTCGTTTGGCTATTACATAAAAAAATCATCGTTATCAACTCTATTTAAATATCTACGAGTATTTCAACTCTATATCTAATTGTTGTTTTAATGGCTCTGAGAATGAGTATGATTAGGCCAGTCTATCAAGACCAAGTGAGGGTTGGTGACTGGTGGCACTTGGCCATGATAGACTGGCGGAGTGAAGACCTTTGAGAACATTTTGTAGAACTCACAAGTGTATGTTTCCCTTCATCAATGAGGCAAATGATAACTACCTATACGTAATGAATGATGC
>DWNK01000950.1:0-10215 GCA_018250315.1 Hyalothyrus neleus pemphigargyra | reverse complement strand
TCTAAAACAACACAACCCTTATTTTTTTTTTTTATATTTTAATTTTAAAACCCCGCCATTAAACTTCGTAAATATTCATTGGTGTTGTATAATAGTATTCATTACAGCGAAATTATAGCTCGTTCATTACATAAATGTAAGCTTGGTAATAAAAATATGAATCTGATAACGGAGCTTTCTTGTATTTAATTAATTATGTTATAGGTTTATTATATTAATTGATTATATTGTAATTTATATATTTAATAATAAGGCTAATAGTAATGTATTATGTAATACCTTACAATTACAAGTCGTTATTAAATGTTACGCGCCATGATATAACTTTTGTGTTCTAAATTTAAAATTCCCGCGTCCGAGGCAGAATCGAAAGGGTAATAATAATAATGTCCGTGCGGATTGTGCGTGCGAGAGTCAGTCCCTATTCCCAGCGGGAAGGGTGGTCATCCTTCCCATCCCTTCTCTTTTACTTTCAAAGCGGTCGAGCATTGGCGACTCCTCTGGAGGAGACAAAGGTGTCCTTAATGCTAAAAGAATTCTCTACCAGTCAACCTTTAGGCAGTTAGAGAAAGGTGTCGGTGGAATTAAAACAAACAAAAAAAAAGTTAATTGTTAATGTTAATGTTCATAGGTGGCAGTGCATACTTTCGATAAGGTATTTCCCCTGCCTCTTCGTTTGGTCTATACATAACAAAAAGAAATAGAATTTGGCCCTATCCTAATAGTAGCAAGTATGACCACAGTTCTACCGCAGCTACGAAAAGTTCTCTCACTAAAACAACATTGCTTTATGAAATATGGCATAAATATTCAACGGAATATATTTCTAGCTCAGAACACAGGAACTCAATTAAGTAATTAAAAACTTGAACCGTATATAACGTAGAAACGACGTTTTGCCAACTACAGTTAATTCGTGCCAAAATTCGTTGTGCCTCTAATTAGGTCATATGCATGTGTGGTTTGTTAGAAGTTAGTTAGCCGCAAAACTCAGTATGAAGTTATGAAAAATAATACGTGGAGAATTTATATTTTCCTGCTAGCTTTAGTATACACTTTGAGCTTGTCACGAACTATTATAATATACGTACGTGTATGTTTTTATTACTGCAGTTTATTTTCTTTATTAAATAACTAGCTACTCTCCGCGGCTTCACTCGCGTTAAACAATAAAACTGTCAATAGATAGTGTTAGTAGCGTCTATATCGAATAATAATTGTTTTCGGGGTTATACTGTACCAAATTTCATCAAAATCGATCCAGTGTGATTATCGCACAAATTAACAGAAGGGATCATCTATCTTTGTTTTAGTTATTATAGGTATAGATTATGCAAAGATTTATGAATTAGTGCGAACCATACTGGTCTAACAGCTCTGTCAGGTGGTAGATTACTATGACTCGTCCGGACAGTACCCCCACCACACTCATTTGTACCATGTAGAATTTTTATGTGTTTCGATGAAAAGATATGGCCGGCTTATACACGAGGTGATCATAATTCTCAGGAATAGCAACGAATCTGTGACTGACAACTGATATAAGATATTAGATTTTTAATATTCATGTATTTTATGAATCTCAAGTCATAATATAAAACTACTCCTTTTGAAAATAAATGCATAAGAACGCTTCGTATTGAATTTTTGCATATTTCTTGTTTTAGTTTTATAAAGTTATTGGTTTCACTCATTGGGTAACGTACTTTCAATATTAATTTAAACGTTTATTTCAAAAGCTTTTTTCAACTCTTATATTTACATTATAATCGCCTGGATAACTAACGATTACGCCCTGTATATACTATGTACCAAATTCATCTTATAACGACCACTTCCATTGAATATTAATTAAGAAAGACTTCTTATACGTTAAGTTACCACGAACAACTTTTAAAGTAAAGTTTTTCAATCAAAATTGCTTGTTCGATTCGGGTCTATTCACACTGTTGTATGTATGTAATGTACTTCGGTACTTTCACCATCAAAGGTTCTTTGAAAAGAAACTATGATAGAGACTAAGATTGCTTGAGAATTTTTTTCTTTTTATCTCAGGCGCACGACAGGAACATGACAAGTCATTATTAACGGTAGACTACAGCCTGATGGTGTCACAGATGGCGGTGAATATTAACCATCAGGTGGCCTCCCCTCTACGTCAGGTTTAGCGGATATAAAATAAAAAAATACTTAAATATTATGGTATTAAATGCAGGTCAACTGAGCCATAACGAACATTACAGTGTGGTTGGACTCTCACTGGAAAAGATTTTTCCAACACCTCTGTCCGCAAATTTGACCGCAGTTCGACTTTTCCGAGTTTTAGTTGAGTTTTATTTTTGCAAGACCGGAAAGTTTAGAAATGGTCAGCTATAGTTTGATAGGTTCTCGAATTAGATTTCTGTTTTTTCCATAGACTTGCCTAAAGTTTGTTCTTTTTATTGTTACAGTATTACTATTACTATGGTGAAAATGTCTTGTTCATATAATATTTAAAGATTAAAGGGCAATAAAACAAACACAAAAGAGCATGTATTTGTCACACATTTGCATTTCTTTGTATTAAATGCAGAAAACAGTTGTGACGAACTTTTCCTTTACACTACAAGAGATAGCATTATCTGTATTCTGAGTTCGCTAAAAACTTGTAAATAAATGCACTGTTTTAAAAAGATACTAACGAAGTACGATCGCTCAGGCATCAATGCATAATTGGCGCTATTTATCACTGTCTCACATTTCTTATCATCTGTAACCAAACACTATGAAGCCTATTGACTGCTCATAGCCTATTGACTGCTCACTTCCCCTCGCACGACAAATAGTAGTTTAAAAACACTGCTTATGCTATTGATTATGCTATTGATTGTCATTGGTCATTGCTTAGTGCACTTATCTGTCACGATTTGCTTGGTCGCCAATAAAAAGCGTGGATTTTTACCTCGTCCCCTGCCCGCACTAGTGAGTTGCGTTTGTTTGAGAATTAATATTCATTGGCCATCAATAGGCTTTATGATCTGTGCCATGCTTTTTCTTGTTTTGATACAAAACGGATAAATATTGTATATATTCTGCGAAGTACTTTAAAACATTAAGAGATTGACGTGCAATCCAATCCAATATATTTACATAACTTTAAGCTTTACCATGTTTTGATTAATATATCTACAAGAATCTTTTTTAGGCATATTTTATTAGGTCCAGTGTTAGACCTGTTGAAAGTATTGTCTCCTCAAATAAAAATTCATTTGTAACTGTCGTTAAATAAATCGTTGGAATTTTAGTACTCTTTAATGTTCGAGGATAGGATACATCGTATAAAATGAAGAGAATTGATCATAAATTCGCCATCAAAAGCTGACATTTTCTGATATTCAAAGCTCTCAGAATTCTCCATTTTTCTGTGGAAATAGATCATATTTAGCGAACTTTTTGAACTTATCTACTAATTTATATATTAACTTATCCATACTTTTAGACCTTACTAAAAGTTCATGAAAAAACTAGTCTATGCCAGTATTGCCATAGACTAAACTAGGTCTATGCCTATAAACCATGCGCGCGATTGGGATTCATATCCGGATTACCGTAGCGAGACCACAATTTTTAACCACTAGGCTACTGCTGCGATACACGGATATACACCTTATAGTACAATATGGTTCACGTTTTACATGTCATGTTATACAAAGTGGAGACGCTATTAATAATTATGAATAGAAACAGCTCTACGAGCCGGATTTCGGTGTCGTTCGTCGGCTGTCATTTCCGTTTCTGTCGTGTTCAGGCACACTAGGCCACGCGGGCAAATATTATTGCAAAAAACCTCTTTCGACACTCTTTGTAACGGGCAAAAGCCGAGTTTTAGCCTGTTACAAGCCATTAGAAATTAATGATAATCTTTTTAAATTCCCGCTGTTATACAACAATATTACAAAAAAATTTAAAGATTTCTAGAATTTTAGTTTTAACGTTAACCATTTTTATTAGTAAAGTTTTATTATGGTCAAACAATGTTTTTTAGTGATTACTTCTTACGAACATGAAAAAATTTACAATTGGATTGTACACATTAAAGGCTCCGTACCACCGTACAATTTTTACTGCTTAACATATTTGCTAACATAGCGGCGATGGAAATACATACTGCGTAAAAAAATCAAGTGTCTTCGTAATCCTATTACTGTTTAAGAGATAGAACCCTGTAACGGACGGACGGAGAGCGGAGCCTCATAGAATTTGGATGGCATCCTCTGGGTACGGAACCCTAAACTCAAAATAAAATAATGAAATTAGTAATAGTACTCGCTTCAATACGTAAATTCCGTAGACTTCAGTTGAAAGCTCATTCTACATATTGAATCAAACTTTGGAAGACCCTCTCGAGCCGAGATGATAGGGAAAGCACCTTATCCTTTGACGAGTAGTACGATAGTCATAGGTTATAAATACACGATTATGTGTAAAAACATATTTATTTCCCCATAATATTTATACAGTAATGACGGCCATATTCTATAACAAAACAATAATGAACTGTCTATATACAAAAGTATTTGATTATTGTTTTGCTATGGAATATGGTATGGTATGTTAGGTATGTCATATACTGAAAAATCAGTATATGACATACCTAACAGTTAGGATGTAAATTGAAATATATTCTGAAATATTGCCCGAGACTTGGTGCCTAACTCCTCTAAGGCTGCCAATGTTATTGTTACTTGTTTAAACAAGTGTTACCTTTGCAAAACAATTGTCTTAAATACACGTAAACATATGTTTTGCAATGTATTCGCAATAATTACAAGAGCTTATTAGTCTAGCGGTTAAGAATTGTGGTTTCACTTCAATTAAAACTCATAGCAGTTCGAATCGAGAGCACTATGGGATATTTTAAAATTAAGTATGTGTAATTATTATTAACTAATATTATTAATGCGAAAGTAACTTCACAGCCAAACTGCTGAACCAAATGTAATGAAATTTAATATAGAGATAGTTTGAAGTATGATGTTGAACATAGGCTACGTTTTATTTTTATTTAATGACAAATGACAATCAGTTCAAGCCATAGATTTCAATCAAGTTCAAGCACTGTTTTTAAACTACAATTCTTGCGAGTGGAAGTGCTATCACCAATCAGTGGGCTTCATAGTCTTTGGTTGGCAGTCTCTGAGAACGGAACGCCAAAAGATGGCAACCCTAGTCGCGTAAAAACATTGTCTACTTTGTCACAAGCGAACCAGGAACTCACTAAGTGGTAAAAAGCCCTTAGCCTACAGTACAAGGAATTCCACTCAGAGCTTATACAAACACATCGAGCGCAGCGCAAATAGTGACACTACCGCGTCGAAGACATGATGTAATCTGTAGTTTTGTCACAGTTTTACAATGACAATTAGTATGTAACATAGATCTTACTTTGTCTATGTTCTAAGTCAGTGATGAAAACTTTATAAGAATAGGCAATAAACAAGATATAATATTTTTTGTTTGTTTGTCAAACCACAGAATAGAGAATACTTAGTACAGAGCGTCACTCCAAGTACGTGTTCTAAATTCGGCCTTAAGGAACTTTCATAATGTATTGTATTTTTATTAATTTTTCTCGGACGCGGAAATTTCAAATATAGATATACATTTATTTGGGAACAACGTTAATCCAAAAACAAGAAGCGGTAGCCCCAAGCCCAGAAGTGGGCCAGTACTGGGTTGATGGCAATATATAATAATGTTTGTTTGTACAATTAAGTTCATACTTTTTTGGAAACAAAATGATTGATTAGATTAACACGTGCATAGGTGGATGAGTGCACAGGCCTCAAGACAATTATGGGCATTGCGACCTTTTGAATGTCAATTTGTTGAATCAATAAAACATTTTTGGTGTATCTATGTATAACTTCTTTACGTGACCAAGAGGCAGGCGGGATACCTGAAGGTAAGTAGTCATCGCCGCCTATGAACATTTTCGACGCCAAAGGAGTCGCCAATGCTCGCCAATCCACGCAATTTGAGACAAGATCGCGTGTCGCCGAGCTTACAGGACAACGGCAGCAACGCTTTGGAACCAACAACCCACAGGCCGCGATGATACGTCGTCAGAGGCACCGCAACAGGATGGGAAGGGTGGGAAAAAGGGAATCTAGCTCTCTGGCGAACTATCGGAAAAAGTTGCTATTAACGGTAAACTCCGCGCACATATTATTGCTCTCATTCATTCTATTTAGTGGCCATATTTAAGTCCAGTGAACGTCTGTCTGTATTAAGAGTTAAATTTATTTTGTACTAGTTTTCTGCCCGCTTCTTCTCCCGCGTAACTACATGATGAAAAAAAAAGAAGACTGGCTTAATCCTTCTCATTCCGGGAGGAGACCCGAGCCCAACAGTGGGACAGTAATGGTTAGATAACAATAAGTATAAAATTAAGTATAGAATATGACCAATTTAGTGTTAAGCAGCTTCTTAACTAAAATAATAACTAATAACACATCCACACGGATGAGACGGGCGATAATTTACGAATATATAAAACATCAATTTACATATTAATAGCCGCAGTAAATCTCAGGCTCAATGTTGTAGAAACATTACAAAACGAGTAGTTACAACTATAATTATTTCCATTTTAGAGTATGATCACAAATCCATTCCTAAGTGTTTGTTGCTTATGAGCTAAACATGGCCATTCTGCTGGTTAGGTCCCATCGTGTGACCTGGCCAGCGACCACCCTCAGGTCAGTCCACCGCCAATAGCAAATTGTCGTGTTGCGATAGTTTAAGGTCAACCTACACAAAAAATGGATTTATGATCGTTTCGTGGCGACAAAAAATTGCCTACGACCTATTATCGGGATAAAAAATCAAATATTAATTTATGGTAATTTGTGTAATTTATGTCTCCCAAGCATATTTCACTTACGCAAGGGAATCAAAACTTAAAGTGTGTTGAATTTTTCAAGAAGAATATCTTATAGCACAAGTAAATAAAAACTGAAAACTGGGGAAAAAAATGTTGTATACATAATTTTTTTTTTATTTTAACTCCCTAGCTTCTACTTACCTAGATTGTTAATGATTGCACTATCATAATCACACTTTTCAATCTTTTATTTTTTTTATCATTAGTTAAAAAAATATATACTCTAATTGTATTTTGACTTAAAACATTATAATATCACGTTATGTTGTGAATATTAGTCATCAGTATGTTGTGAATATTAAGTTTCTCAATGTAAACTACTTTGGAGAAAGAAATTCTTTAACCGTAATATTCTTAACGACAAGAATTTATACAACAATAAATTAACCAAAATAAATAAAATTAAATTAAAGATAAATACACAAAAAATAAAATAAATGAGACAAATCGCTGCCTCTCGGGAGTGTACCCAATAAACTAGCGGCATATTACCTCGCTGACTAGCCAAACTTTTTTTTGCTAGTGGGTTAAGTCCCATCGTGTGATCTGACTGTCTAGCGACCACCCTCAGTCATCTACCGTCAATAGCGACTTGTCGTGTTCCGGTAGTGCGTCAAAGTCCCTCTGCCCATCCTTCCCATCCTTTATATCCCATTCCGTCCCTCTTCAAAGCCGACGAGCATTGGCAACTCCTCTGGTGTTGCAACTGTTTATAAGCGGCGGTGATACTTACCATCCGGTATCGCGCTTTCGCTATTCGTTTGGCTAATACATACTACACCAATCAAGCAGAAATCCTTGTCCAATAGTTGAACTCTCATGGGAAGAAAACATCAATTAACATTACATCATAACTCTTTAAATCCCGATAATCCCTAAAAAAACCCAAATATGACAACACTGGCCGCATTTTTCCTATTAAAAAAGAAAGCCACAGGTAACATCAGCTGTGTAACAGGTTGATGGGGTAGTGTGCGTGAGATGAGATGACCGGCGCCTGTGTGTGCGTGAACAGATGCTGCGGACATCTGCCGTAGCGCGTGCGCACCGCGCGGCGCGTCTTGATACTTGATACGATATTTGATATCAGTTTAAGGTTAAGTGTAACGTGTCGAATTATTGTTACTTGTTTGTAGTTAAGTAGGTTTTTACTAGCTTTCGTATCGAATATTTGAGATACGGCTATAATTGTGTTCGTGTCCAGCAACTCGAAAGGTCTAATGTACCTCCATTTGTCCTTTTGAATGTAACGATAGGTATAGCAGTGTTCCATTTTCATCACGTATCATCATCATCTATTACGTATTTGAAGATTGTCACAAATGTTCATGTTACATGTACACACACCTTTGAGAACTTTTTTTATCGTTCCATACCCAAAGGGGACTAACGGAACCCTTACGGAACGTATACTAATAGGTAGACATTTAAATTTTTTTCACTTTCCGTATTACTGTCGCCACAACAAAAATTATAATAAAATATAAAATGAAAATTTCAAGGTATTGTGGCATAATCTTTACGTAGCAAAATCGGAACGCGTTTGACTTGTTAGATTGACACATTGTAACAACTGTTTTTAATTAGTGTGGTGAAATGTGCCAAGTGGATAAGAAATGTGTGTGTTCGTTAGTACGGAATCCTCGACTCGCACTTGGCCGGTTTTATTTCATTTTAATTTACATTATGAGGTTCGTTTTTTAATAAAGCAAAGAGGTAGATACCGTCATTTGTGTAAGTACAACATTTACGACGAGAACAAGAGTACAACGAAATATTTTATTTTTATAAATTAACCAAACGCGAGATCTTTTACGAGAGTTTTTTTATGAGATCACCGAAGGTCGAAATATTGTGGAATGTAAAAGCGAAAGAAATAATGATGATGGCACCTTTTACTTTTATTTTTTTGATAAGCATGACCTGTACCCTTAGTACAAGTTTTGCTCGTTTCCGACTACTCGATCATCGAAAACGATAAGTTCCAGTTTTGACTCTTTGATTGGCTACTAGCGTCTCGTTCATCGAGTCGATAGCTCGCGCAGCCAATAAGATAAGCGGAATCGGGAGTCGATAAGAAATAGTGTATCGAGCACTTGTTAATTGCAACTCATACTAAGAGTACTGATTGTACACTCAGAATTTGCTCTAGACGACGGAACTCCTCAACAGTAAGGCTCTAGCCAGTCATTCAAACCATGGAACCATACCACCAGAAGAATGATTATCATCATGTTTGTCGTCTTAATTCTACGTAGCATTAAATGCTAGGCGTGTTAGTGTTTTGGTTATATATTTTTTATTATCTTTCATACCGTGACAAGTCTAAACTTTCATCCGTATCACTTGTAAATCTAACATAACATGTATTTAAATAATGAGAGCGTGGCCTGAGCGTGTTCAACAAAAACTGACACAGACATTGTTAAATGCCTTCCATTTCGGTTAGATAATATTCCCGTGTTCGCCTGAGGGATGACGATAATGTTTATCATAGAATAATATAACATTTCATACTAATATTATTAATGCGAAAGTAACTCTGTCTGTCTATCTGTCTGTTACGCATTCACGTCCAAACTGCTGGACCGAATGTAATGCAATTTAATATGGAGATAGTTTGAAGTATGATGATGAACATAGGCTACTTTTTTGCATGCCAGAGTGTCATTGTGTTTAGTACAAATAATTTCAGTCAATCTATTACAACCAAAGTGTATGTATATACACGTTAATACATACATATGTAAAAAAAACTCTCGGCATTATTTTAAAATGAGTTGGATATATGAGTTTTTTTGCAGTATGGTTAGCCCCGAAAGCATATAATTTAGATGTTATCCTGCGATTTTTTTTCTACAATCGCGATCTCTGTAGCTTCCTCACTAAACTACTTAATCGGAACGAAAATCAAATATCAATTTATAATGTATTTACAAGATAAGAATATCTGCTGTTTTGAATGTGTGCGGATCGAGGTTAGTGTGTTTTTGGGTTACGGATACTGTTACGAGGCACTCACTACATGTAACAAGGTTATTCTATGTAATGGCTGTCATATTCTCATCTCATACAAGAAATAAATTGCTAAAACTCATCTCAGACAAGAAATAAATTTG
The DNA here is from genome assembly GCA_018250315.1 of Hyalothyrus neleus pemphigargyra. Classification (NCBI taxonomy): domain Eukaryota; kingdom Metazoa; phylum Arthropoda; class Insecta; order Lepidoptera; family Hesperiidae; genus Hyalothyrus; species Hyalothyrus neleus. The sequence continues at coordinate 171 of DWNK01000950.1, read as the reverse complement.
TTCGAATCGTATTCCACGTAAACGTTGCCTCATTTTCTAATCTCTCAAATTTGGTTTTGTAGGCGACAGATCACAGATCATAAAGCCTATTGATGGCCAATGAATATTAATTCTCATACAACCGAAACTCACTAGCGCTGGCAGGGGACGAGGTAAAAATCCACGTTTGTG
>DWNK01000949.1:0-10217 GCA_018250315.1 Hyalothyrus neleus pemphigargyra | reverse complement strand
GTCCAGGGTCTCGCGGGCCTGGGCCACGAGCTGCGTGAACTCGGGCTGGTCCCAGTGGGTCTCGTTGTACGGAGAGTCCGGCAGGGAGGTGTCCGCGGCCTGCGGCAGGAAGTTGCGCGTGGCTTTTAAAAACGCAACTCACACGTTTACCGTTCGAATGCATTGAATTTACTCGTTGAAATATTAAACGTATTAAAATTTAATATACCAATAGACGTGGACATGGTGTGGGTATTTAAATTATAATAATTATACAAAAGTAATATATATATATAATATGTAAAGGTCGAATAATCCATATGAATTGCAGTAATTATTTATTCATATTCGACAATCAATTGCAACGAACTGTTAATTTATTCAATTTATATATTATGTCGTCTGTAATTCCCAAGTCGTTCAACTTCCTGTCAAAAATTGTTATACTGTGACAGATAATACGACTTAGTTACTCATAATCGAATAATTTTGTTTAACTGCATTTCTATTAAAGGATTTAACTTATTCTTTTATAGCCGTTTATTATTCTCTAAATATCAATTCGAATTTCGAATGCCGTGACACGTTCTCGTCCAGGTATGATCTATGGGCAATGTAGCCTGAGCATACTGAATAATCGGTCGGAAAAATGTCAAAAATAGATTCTATACTCATTGAAACTACACATCCCTTTGTTTGTTCTGTCACGTGAAATTTACTCTTTTGTAGGTAGATATATTATAGATATAGTTATACTGATTTGTCTATGATGCAAACATTTATTTATCTATGGGCAACATTATTTTATTACTGAACCGATTGTATAATATATAGACTAATGTTCTCGGGAAAACGTTACAAATAAATAAAGTAGCCGGCACTACTTACTCTACCATTTGTCATACGTTAATTAAAATTAATATCACGTCAAAAAATGACAATTCTTTCATTTTTCGTCTCTTGTTTATTCTGTCACGTGAAATTCAGACATGCTTACATACATATCTGTTAGGCATGTTAATTTTATCTATGTTTAAAGGACTTTAGAAGGTTTTGATCACTATTGAGTTATATTAGCTATGGACACCGTGTTGGCTCATTATATCTTTGATCCTGCCTTGTACTAATCAAAATAGCCCAAAGTTAAAAACAGTAGTCTAACTTTAGACTTTTACACTTAGGACTTATTTTCCACACATATAAATAAATATCTTTAGACAACTCAAACTTGGTTCCTGATCTTAAACTAGGCAGAAACTCTACTATGGCAAACAAACACACACCTACACATATGTAAAAGTAAGAAGTAAGTGCTTATTCACCCAATAAATAAGTGTAAAATTGTCGTAACCGCATCCATACGCAACTGTGTTCCTTCCCAACAGTAATTACATAATATTACATAATTAGCCCCCGAGAATTGAATGTAAGAGAAAATAACGCCAATTATCGATCGTTGAAGTTCCTTCGACCGCTTGCCACAGAAATTTAAAGACAAAGAATTTTTACAAGTGGTTTAGTAGCTTGCAGACCAGCTGATGTAAATGTACTCTGTACACTGATTTAAATAGCTGGTGGTAAGCTCCCATTGTGCGAGCTGAATGAGTCTACCGTCAATATCGACTTGTCGCGTTCCGGTAGTGCGCCTGAGAGCCAGATTCCCTCTTCCCACCCTTCCTATCCTTTCTGTCCCATTCCGTCTCTTTAAAGCCGGCGAGCATTGGCGACTCCTCTGGTGTTGCAAATGTTCATAAGCGGCGATGACTACTTACTATCAGGTAACTCGCCTGCCTTTTCGTTTGGTTGAAGCATAAAATAAAAAATATAAAAAAATATCTCGTTTAATTGAAAGGATAATAAAAGTACCAATAACTATACAGTCCAACATTTTAAGAGGCCACTTGGTCGCTTGCAGCCAATTTGTAATCAATTTTATCGAATCCTACTTGAAGTCCTTGCTCACAGGCTTAATATTTCACTCTTGAAAGACTGTTTTTGTTGATCTAGATTCTAGAATCAAAGAAAGGTCTAGAAACTCAAGGTCAAATAGAACAGGACTTCTATCTCAAGTCGAAGACCCCATGAGGTTGATATAGAACGTAATTCTACACAACGTTCTATGCGTTCCACAGAACATATTATATATAGTAAAAAAATAAGTGTCATGCAATCATAAGCGAATTTAATCCCGTTTTAGTATTTTACTTGCAATTAAGCACAGGGAGAATGCCCATAAAATTATATCGCAATTAAAGAATTGGACTAGAATTATCTTTAAGGCAATTATTGCGAGAAATTGTTGCTGGTCCAACCATACTTTTTGTGCTTTGAACATATTTTCACGTTTTATGTCTTACTTTAAACCTTTGTAATTGTTGTACATAAGTGGGTAGGTAGGTACTAAAATATATTGTTTTGGAATTCTTGTTTACTTTTGTTATTTTAAACCAAAGATTGTTTTAAACGTCGATAAAATATTATCGTAAAGTTGTGACTCTTTTACTCGCTAAGCAAGTGTCTATTCTCAGAATGTGAATGACAAGACCGTAACATGAAATACCTATCTTTCAAGTGCGAATTCGTAGATTTTCTATACAACTAGAATATTATGGCGAACTTCAAAGATAAATAAAACTTTTCATTATACTTATATTTTTGATAAAGTGTTTATTTCTTTATTTATTGTGTAAATCAAAAAAAAAACAGTGCCCAAACATTTGAACCCGACCCCCTTGAAACTAATTATCGAAGTTCATGTCACTGGGCTATAATTACTACTTTGGACTCAACTAACAAATAGTTTATTTAAAATAAAGTCCAAATTTTCGAAAACACCACATTCACTTAAGAAATAAACACGTCGACCACTGTGACAGGAGCATTAACGAAACGCACAAAATTACACAGATCAAAAATCGAAATGACAGTAAAAGAATAATTGCGTAATTTCGGGTTGCGTTCTTTTGTTCCACGAACTAAGGACGGAAGTTGTAGCAATTTGAACGTTTGTATTTCGAATTCAACAACTTATAATTCAAGCTCATTTTGAATTGAACAACCAGTTGTAAAGTTATTTGGATTTAATTCGTACATGAAAATTAGGATATTTATTGTTTTAATTAAATGCAGAATATTAACAATCCATAATTAGCATGGAACAGTCAGGCGAAATGTTTTAAAAAGGTGTTGTTGAGCTAAGATATCGTGAATGTGACAAAGCAGTCCTACTTTGTCACCTGATATTAAATAGTCACTCAGATAGGACTAGATCTTGACGTAGACGTCTCTCCTAAAGGAGAGGTAAGGAGGCAGTATCACGCCGGTGCAGTGTGCAATTATAAATGGCGTTAAAAAACCAAACCTAAGATAAGCAAAAACGGTAAAAGTTATGTGAATTAAGGATACTTTTCAGAATTGTAAAATATGTAAATCATATATTTAGAGCGGTTTTCCCGGCATCTTATGTATACATAAAATAAGATTCAGATTGAAAAATAAACAAAACTGGGCTTTTGTTCAAAAATAAAGATAAAGCGTTTTAGTAAAAAGACGGCAGTATACCTCTCTAACCGAACACAAGAATTGTTCACGGTGATGATGTCTGATTAAAGAAAATCGAATGTACCCGATTATTTAAATCTCCGTAATATAAAACGGTCCTTTGAAGTAACCTTTACAAAATAACGTACAGCCCGTAACACGGTTGAGCTATAAATTTTGATGATCCAAAAATTTACGACCTCGAACGTCTTACCGAACACAATACAAATCCTAGCAGCCGTGAACACATTAGAATATTAAAAAAATATATCACTAACATTGTTCTCACATAAATTATTAAGCATGCATACACATCTATGGGAATAACGAGCTAAACAATGGACAAAATCTTAATAAATGATCACATTCAAAGTAGGGTCGCAAGACATTTGAATTTCGTGAGCAACCCTTTCACTGCAACACCTGGTCGCCGGGACCGGAGTCAAAAATTTCTTTTATCGCATTAGCATAATATTTATAATATTAACAATGGGATGTTTTATTCAAAGTAGCTTACATTCCTGTTGCATAATGCACGGTAGCTGCGTCATTGTACGAGATAAGGGATCCAACAATAGGATCGTGTGACGGCGGTTTGTAAGACGTTGGATTGAAAGGGTACGAACGAGAACAGGTAGAACGAGTCAATTTCGATTTAATTAAAGCGATCGATCTTTCGCTGATTTTAAACAAACTCGTAACTCATGGCTGTAGCGTATCAACATAGCGTCCGAGACAGGATATTTATACATCCTTGATTAGAGTGTGCAAAGCATTACTCTTGTTTTGACATAAAATTTATTGCAGCTTTCATTGCATTTCAAGATTTGTCTTGACTATTTTGCAATTTGTACGTGTAACTTATTTATGATGCACTACTAATGATGTAAGTAGGTGGTAGAATTCGTATAATTCACCAGGCCAGTATCACCGCAGCTCTCATTATCTGTGGTTTGATTGAAAAATCTGATTATATATACCGAGACACTTGAACCACACAGACACATACGAAATGATCATCGTATTATTTAGAAGTGAGCAATCGCATCTACGTAATAATATGATTCCACGTAGGAATTTAATTCTGTTTGAGTTTCCATGAATTTCAGTGTAAACTTCCATGACATGCACGCTCATTTTCTACAACAGAAAAATATATTTCTTCGGTATTATTTTTGAAGAATAAAAGACCTGGATGGCAATAATAAAATGGGTCGTCATTACGTCCGATTAGTCCCTGAGCAAAGTATCGGTTGCATCTCTCGAGCCACTTTCGAGGTCATAAAAAATCCTTTTAACCCTACAATAGATAGAGGGCTTTTGTCTAAAAACCGTCAAATGATACGCATTAGGTTTTTTGTCGCTTATGAATACATTTAGAACAGGAAGGATGTGAAAGTCGGGGGTATCAAAGACGCCGTATGGTGAAGGGTTAGGGCGATTGAACCGGGTGTTGTACAAAGAAATAATAGGTGAAACATTGCATTAAGAAATGAATTATTGCGGCCGTTTTAATGCCGTAGCTATCCATTTTGTTGATTAATACAAAACCCGCCTCGGGATCAATTTGCGTTTGAAAAACACTTTTTTACGATACGTTTTACAGAACAGGTTAACGATTAAATATTTCACGTTCGATACAATCTTCGAGAAGTAAATTATTTAGTACAAAAAAACGTAAATTACGTGTTTTTGTTTATTATCTTTTTATTAAGTTAGATTGCAGTGTGCACTAAGTAGTAACGTAAAATATTTTAACTAACCAGCACTGTTAATCTTATAAAACCTAAGTAAAACAATATCAACGTTATAAACTAATACGAAAATATGATAACAAAAATCACAATACTAAATAATGTTAACATGGTAACAAGTACTAAAGAAAATTCTGATTTCGAATTCAAGTACACACGCTGCAAACAAGGAGAAATTGATACGTAAATATCTAATCAAACTGATAAGCCAGTGACGGTTTGAGCTATAGTATGATCCCCTCTATCAATCAATCTGTTTATCCAAAACTTTCTCCTTGAGATATCCAGTGATTATGCAATCAAGGTAATAATCCTAACTCCGTGACGAATATGAAGAACAAGTAAGTATAACATTATTTTTTCTGGTGCCCTTGTGACTGGACTTGACGACCCTCAGGCCGGAATCTACCGTCAATACCGACGAAAAATCCAGACTCATTCTTCCCACCCTTCCCATGCTTCTTATCCTATCCCATTCCTTTTTTCTTCAAATCAGGCGTAAGATTGGCATTATAATTATTGCTTAAATGATGCCTCAATAACTATGCATTCATAAAAGAAATTAAATATGACATATTCCTCAATATTATTTTTAAACTTTCCTGATAATATTTTAAATTTCATCTTATCTCAAAGGGCGAAGACATTGTGCAGGTTTAAAACGGTTTTATCCTTCTCAGATAAAACGCAGTAGTTTTGTAGGGAGCTACTACAATAACATACGTATATTTATTTTGTTTTCGACCTGTAGGCGGGTTGACTCATAGCATTTCTGTGCAAATAATACATTGAAAAAGTTCAATGCCACATTTATATCTTTAGTGCATAATGGAACACAAATACTTTGAACAGTTTTGAATGATTATTTATTATTAGTGTGAAAAAAATGCAATATCTTGATAAATAATATTTTTTGTACAATTTAAAATATAATATTGACTTTTTTGAAAATTTTTTTTCCGTATTTATAAAAAAAATCTCAAGTGAGATTTTTTTTTTCTAAAACTAACAAAAAAGTTAAATTTGACAGAAGTTTTTTTAACTTATTAAGTAAACAGATACATCATTATTCACATAGGAGAAAGAAAACCTCTATGTATTATAAAAAATGTCAGCCTCATTGATATACTTTGAAGGCACTAAGCCTAAACCGCGACCGTACAGAGACAATTTGATATAGGCCTTGTTTTGACTAGCATATTCAATATTAAAATACGTAGCTTCGATAAAGGCCTCACATAGCGTGTTGAGGGATTTGATCCCACGCCAGAGGAGTGCAGCGTTCACTCATAACCGTTGGACCAGCGCCAGCGTTATAAAATGCGCTGAAAACTCGATTGGTTTCGACCGGAACGATAATGACGTAACTCACTTGAAGTTGTCGTGTTATAATTTGCGATACACTGATATTGAAGTTGTCGAGTTCTGACCTTATGACGTAATCGTACTTTAGTTTTTTATGACTTGACTAGTTACCTACTAGTTTTAATTAATAATGAGTTTACTTACGTTTAATTTTTTTAAACGGACCTACATTGAATATACTGTGTATCTGGTAGAACTCCTAGTAGAATATTACGCCATCTGAAAAGAAGGAAAACATCGGTTATTTATTTGTCTACATATTTACAGATATAAATTATGTGGAGTAGGTACTTGATAATTTTTACTTGGCTCATTTTAAATCAAATATATACTACATGAGTAAGACGAGATATTACTAAAATTATTTCTGTAACGTTATTGATTTCTAATAATTTAGATTGTGAAAAGAGCTTTTTGGATTATCTTGATACCCTAAAGTTAGCAGATAGCAGAGAGGTACGATAATTCCTTACGAATTTTATTTGTTCGTTCCAAAGACTAAATGATATCGTGACTGAGCCACTTCGCTACTGTTTAGTGGCCTCTAGTTTTATAGCCGTTTAATTCTCTTGTCAGTAGCCATTAATACACTGAGCATCCGTTTTATAGTTCCATTTCACGAAGACGTGTATAATAAGCCCTTAATAAAAAAAAAAAATTTAAATCATTCTGCAGCGGTTTTTAAAATTATTGTAGGTATCACATTTTAATTGGGCAACATAGGCAAATTACTTAAAACGTATAACTATATTTTTACTGGACAAAAAACCTTAGATGCCTTATAAAAATAAAAATATTATATAATAATTATTAATTAATAAATAAAGTTATTTACTACTTCGACTAGGCTGGCGAACAAATGAGCAATGAAATATTGTTACAGTTTTATTATATGTAGACATATATAAAATACACACACAGAAATAAAATTACGAAAAATAATAACAAATCATTATTTTCTGTTTATCGATAAATAATTCAAGTGAATGTTGTCGATTGTACATGAGAACAACACTAGCGGACGATAAAGGGAAGTGCAATATTTCGGCGACCCGTTGTCACAACAAAAGGCTAAGCGGGACCGTAGCTTACTCTGCTTACTGGCTTTTCATATCTATTCCGTACCGTAGAGCCGTGGATATAAACTATGGTGTTATTGTTATACATATACGTGCTTATATTAAGTAGGTAAATATGAAAATCTTTGGATAACTTACACACGGCCATCTGACATCAAACTAGGCAGAGCCTGCTATGATAACCATAACTGATAAACATTTCTAAATACATGGATACTTATGTTGATCACATCCAGACAGAACAAATACTCGTGCTCATCACACAAATATTTGTTCTGGTAGGAATCGAACCCTCAACAACCGGCGCAGCGGTATTTCGTAACCGACTTCACAAAAAGGCAATTTGAATGAATAATATTTTTCTCAGATAACCGGCGTTTGACCGATGCTGTTCTAAGGTCTCGATTAGGTCCGAACATATGGCCGGAACTTCTCTGTAAATGACAATAGAAATTTGGAATTTTAGTTTTTTTATGTATAAGCCAAATGGGGAGACAACCATTATTTGCAATTAACTATGACTATTTAATTGTAATCACAACACACTTGCAACAATTTCTATCGATATTATTAACCTGTAAATAAATAAATTGTGGCAAACTTTTGATTGAAACTTATGTTGTTGTTTCGGATCGAGTTACGTGGTCGGCCCGCTGATAACTGATAAGTAAGTAGTCATCGCCGCCTGTGAACATTTGCAAAACCAGAGGAGTCACCAATGTTACGCCGGCTTTGAAGGGAAAAGGGATGGGATAGGATGGATGGAAAGGGTGGGAAGATGGACTGTGGCTATTGACGGTAGACTCCGGCCTGAGGGTGGTCACTAGCCAGTCAGCTAATTATATGTTGTGTTATAAGGTTCATTATTCAATAGATACTATTTGTGAAAGCTTATTTCTCGTTGGTGTTATTGAGCAACTGTGTTCTTAGCGAAAGCTACGATTTTAGTTACAAGCTCCTTGAAACACTTTGAGTAGTAAGTTGCGAGTTTGGTTCGGATTGCGGATTTACAACTTTAAAAGATTTGATTTCTATCTTTATCTTTCGATATCTTTGGTGTAAGTTTGCGGTTTTACAACTTTTAAAGATTTCATTAATCTCTCTTCTTTGAGTCATTTCTAGCGTGAAGTCATTCAGTATGGATTCCGGCTAACTTCTAACACGTATTTTGGGAACGTAACTGCAATCGACTTCAGGTTTTTTTTAATGTATGAGCCTAACAAAAAGTCAATCGAGCTACCTGATGGTAAGTAGTCACCGCCGCCTATGAACATTTGCAAAACTAGGGAACGCGTTCAAAGGGACAAGGGATAGGAAGCAGAAACAGCAACACATTGAGAACGCACAGGACGTTCACAGAGGCACCGCAACAGGAAGATAGGGATAAGAGTCTGGGTCTACCGTACCGTAACACGACGAGTCGCTATTGACGGTAGACTCCAGCCTGAGGGTGATGGTTAGTAAGTTAGGTGATTGTGAGCACTACTACTACTTCATTATAACACCCTACATACTCGTATGTATTATGTATGTGTTACAGCAGTAGTGTATGCTATTTTTTTATAGTTTTATAGGGCCCATTCTACAAGAATACTCATGAGAACTTATTTTTCACTGGTATTATTTAAGAACCGTGTTATAAGGGGAGCTACGATTTTAGTTACAAGGTCCTTGAAACACTGAGTAGTAAGTTGGTGCGCGTTTAGTTCGGAGAGTTTGCGGATTTCCAACTTTTAAAGTTTTCATTTCTCTCTTTAATTCTACTGATCTTTGAACCATTTATAACGTAAATCAATTATTAGGATTCGATGGAAATGTGTCGTTGCTCAGTTGAAATAACGCCATCATCAACCCGATTTCGGGTACGACTCCACAAACCTACAAGCCCACAATGTTAAGCAAGTTACATGTAACAAGAACTTTATAGAACCACCCAAAGGGTGACAACTGAACCCTATTACTGACGCTCCCCTGTTTGTCCGTCCCTCTGTCTGTCGCAGGTCTATAGCTTACGAACCGTAAAGGCGACCGTAAAACCTGTATGTTGTATTATTTTCTAGTTTCATAAGGTCCACTTTACAAGAATACTACACTTGTGAGAACTTATTTCTCGCTGGTTTTATTGAAGAAATGTGTTATAACGGGAGCTACGATTTTTATAAGCTCTTTGAAACACTTTGAGTAGGAAGTTGGACGACTTTGGTTCGGATTGCAGATTTACTTTTAAAGATTTTTCAATCTTTAAATCCTTTGATCTTCGAACCACGGAACGGATATTTCTCTATCGTAAAATAACTTGATTAATTTAGGAAGACCTCTGATCAGGCCGACTAAAAAAGGTTTCCATTCAGACTCTGACTAAAATATTGATGTTAGTTATGTATAAAATATATAAGATGCAGGCGGGCTACTTCATCGAAAGTACTTAAACCTCCCCAGCGTTGTGGTGAAAGATAGGAATTACGATGCATGTAAACGCTCCTCTGGACAAGCTGAACCT